>OZ030020.1:42403847-42411347 GCA_964023405.1 Apodemus agrarius | reverse complement strand
TACCCTGGGCGGTAATTCAATACCGTGTTATTCTGTTGCTCAGCGTTATTTTTATCCAGGAGACTTTTATTTGGCTTCTATGTCTCTTGAATGTACCATCATTTTTGTGAGGTTGTGACTTTTGTGTTTGGGGTTGTTTGGTTTTGGTTTTGTATTTCCAAACTCTGCAGCACTACAGGATGTTCCACGTTCGTTTTGTATAGTTCTGGAATCACCTCTCGTCTTAGCATCAGGCATTTCTCAAAAAAACAGCCCTGGGTTCTTTCATCGGGACAGTAGAATTAGAAGCCATAATCTCTGTACTCAGCACGGTCATCGCTACTGAGGTGCTGTTGCTTCTTCTAGGCGCTCTCCGCTGACAGAGCAAAGATGTATGTGCATGTCCGTAATCCGTATGTATATATGGATTATGTTCCTTTAAATATTTTCATATGCAACCCTCTTTATTGTAGGCCAATTCAAGTTCATACTAGCGTCTTGAGCTCTGATTCATCCTCAGATGGAACACGCCAGACTTACACACTACCTTTCTGTGGCCGTGCATTCCAGTAGCAAAACCCTCGCCCCTGCCCACTGTCCTTTGCTCACAGTAGTGTTCAGTTTAATAGACTTTACACTAATATAGTTTAATATATCAGCATATGTGTGTTACATGACATAGGTATTATGCCTATTTCTCTTTGTTTTTAGTCTTATAGACAGCTTTTCCAAAGAGATAGGGCTTCATCCTCCCAAGCCCTTTGGTGGTGTGTTATACATGATGTATTACGTTTGGATTTTTTTGTCACTTTCTGCTTTCCGTGCTAGTGTTCCGGGGACTCTGTGGTTGCCTTTTGGAGTAGGCATGAATCCATTTCGGATCTTTGTACTGCAATTATATGTGGATTCTAACAAGTACTTAAGTGTCTTACATCTGCTTTTGTGATACCATACAAAATAGTTTCACCTCCATTCTTTTCTTACATGTATAGCAGCACATTGTCGCCGTCTTCAGACACCCCAGAAGAGGGCTTTGGATCCCATTACAGATGGTTGTGAGCCACCATGTGCTTGCTGGGAATTGAACTCAGGACGTCTGGAAGAGCAGTCTGTGCTCTTAATCGCTGAGTCATCTCTCCAGCCCCCTTCTTACAGTTCTCTACAAAGGTGCTTTAAACCGTTGTATGTTGGCTTTTGTATGAACATAAAATTTCCTGATAGCTTAGTAAATGTCACTCGTTCACATGCTAAAATAGTACTTAGATTTGAAAGAAACAGCATGCCAAGAAAGGATTGGTATGCTGGCTCATATCTTTTCTTATACTCAAGAAAAAGTCAGAAGTTTGAGACTAGCATCGGCTAAGTAGTAAGTTCCAAGCCAGCCTGAGGTTTATTGTATGATCCCCACCCCCCACCCCCCCCCCCAAAAAAAAAAGAAGAAGAAGGAAGCAAGGAGAGAAGAGTACCAAGCTGTGTCACAAAGTAGTGCATTTTACGTTCCCACCCCTGACAGGAGGGATCCTGGTGCCTGCGTCTTCTCCAGCAGCCGGCATGGCTGGTCTTCTGGCTTAGCCTGTTTCGTAGATACATAGTCAGATTGCTTGTCTTAATTTGGACGTCATTTATGCCAAATGGTGCTAGCTCCCTGTTTGGTGAGGTGTACACTCAAACCTTTTTGCCTGGTTTTTGGTTTTTTTTTTTTAACTGGGTTGCTTGCTATTTTAGGCTCTGTAATTGGTGTGTGCTACATGTGTTCTTTTGTGTACATCAGTTCTTTACTTGAATTGTTAAAGTAAGAGAATATTAAAAAAAAAACGAGCTTTCTATTGTAATATAAACTTTTAAACTTAAAGCTTTACAAGTTGGTAAGTTGGTACTCTACTCTGATACCAACAATTGGAAAGCAGAGACAAAAAGACCAAAATGTCGTGGCCAGTCTAGGCTATGTTGCAAGACTCTGTCTCAATTAAAAAACAAACAAAAACAAAAGTAATAATAATTCAGACTTCAATCTCTAACTTATTTATTCTTGTGACTTTGACGGTGGTATATAATCAGAGAGGACTCATTTTCTTCATTCTTAAAATTAAAAAACTAATAAATACAGTAGAATAATACGTATCTCATTTCTGTGTGCATGTGTGTGTAAATATATTGAAAATAACATAATTAAGCCGGGCGGTGGTGGCGCACGCCTGTAATCCCAGCACTTGGGAGGCAAAGGCAGGAGGATTTCTGAGTTCGAGGCCAGCCTGGTCTACAGAGTGAGTTCCAGGACAGCCAGGACTACACAGAGAAACCCTGTCTCGAAAAACAAAAAACAAAAAACAAAAAAAAAAAAAAGAAAATAACATAATTAACTAGAGGTCCAACAAATACTAGACAGGTCACTGTCTATGACTCAGGACTTTTCAATAAACATGGTGATACATACTTGCATTGATGGGGAGTCAGGTGTCTGCTTTCTGTCAGGCATTGGGACACGTCTATGAGTCTCTGTCACGGGCTTTGTAGAAGTCAGGTAAAGAGAATTGCAGTTCAGTATAGTTCAGAATTTTAAAAGCCTCTTGTGAAGGAAGACCTCAGAATCAGGGTGTAAATTGGTCGGCCCTTCTAAGGGTCCAAGCAAGAGGCTTTAGGAGCCAAGGAGGGAAAATTCAGAATGAGAATGGAGAGACCAAACAGGAGAGTTGTCTCAGTGGTTGGTTTGTAAGTTGGAGAAGATGGAGAAGGTAGTTAGGCTGGGTAGCCCACTCTGAATAGGGGATAATAAAGAACTGACTTACTATCTTCAAGAAAATCAAGCTTTAAATATACATAGAATCTCCCATCACATTTTCATTTTACACAACTCCACACTCATAAGGGCTGAAACTCAAGCACAAACAGCCGGAGAGAAAACTAGCCATTTCAATCAGATAGGAAACCTTCGAGATTGATTTCCTGTTCTCATTCGCCACCCACAATCCTCATAGTTATCGCCGAACATTTTAAGAGGCAGCACTGGACCCTCTCTTGTCTTGGTGGAGTGCACAGCCTTGATCCACGATATGACTGGCCCCAACAGCAAAGAGAGCTGCTGCACAATCTCTTCTCCAGGTCTAAGTTAAACAGAGCCAAGCCATAACTCCCCTGTGGATTTATAAGGAAGAGTTAAATCCCTCCCAGTGTAATGTAGCACCAGATCGAAGTAAACAGACTATGATTTCAGCGCTAGACACAGCCTTAAGGCACAAGAAATCACACTGTCACAGAGAGGATATGTGGCTGCTGCTATTTTGGTGCTTGAGCTCTTTGTTATCACATAGTTGAAGGCTATCCAGATGAGGAAGAGTGTTAGCCAGTGCAAGGAGAGAATTCCCTGTTCTGGGCTGGTGGGATGGATGAGAGAGGAAACTGGAGTGCCCTGTAAGACATAAATAAGGGCTCTGTTCAATACGCTGGCCTCACCACTTCTCTGCACTCTTATTGGTAACAAGTTCTTCAGAAGAACAAATGCAGGGTAAAACTTAAAACTCCATTTTATAAAATGGCTAATTTCACCCATGATTACTATAATTTAAATTTAATAGCTTCTAGTTACAAAACATCAACCTCAAAAATATAAAAATATATGTATATATTTATAATCACATATATGCCTATATAGTCATATATAGCTATATATGTATATATATTTATAGTCACATATTACTATATATACATTTATAGTATTTATGGATGTATATATTTATAGTCATATATATGACTACATATATGACTATTTGCATGTTTATTTAGTCATAATATGACTAGAGGGATAAATTTATGCTCATAAATATATTCCTACATATATATATAGTCCTATAAATTGATGCATATATATTTTAAGTATACATTTAAAGTCATACACACATACAGTCAGTACAGATATGTGACCTAGAATATACAGCAGAAATGATTAGACTACAAGAAGGCACTCCTGTTTTCACCAGTGTGGGGGATTGCTTTAGTATGTTTATTCTCATTATTCATCTCAAGATGGGAAAACCACGGGAAGAGTGTTGGGCCCACTGAGCCTGCTATAGGGCTATATGAACCATGATGCCCTTGAGCACCTGACCCCCAGAGGCCCCTAGTCAACCATATTGTTTGGGTCAACTTATATTGGTCTCATTTTAGTGAACATGACCAACAATCCTCCAAAAGGAGTTTCATTTTTCTATACTGGATAGCCACCTTTATAATAGATTAATGGTCCTCTTGGGGGAAGACTAGGTATATGATAAAAATCAGAATGTGATAAATGGCCATTGGGTGTGGAATGCCATTAAACCAAGTAGGAAACAAACCCAGAAGCAGCTAAAAGCTGGGGTCTGAACTCATAGAGAAAGACTTAGGAGATTATTCCAGCATTATGCGGGAAACAACAGTATATAATGTTAACGTGTCTTAACATCATATAACAATAAATAAGATGTACATAAATAAGGCATACAAGCTCCCATGCAGCAGTGAACTAACTGATGTGTGAGGGATCCATTCCGTTGCTGTAGGCGTCAGTCATGGAAGACTTTATACCAATGTGGAGCTTCTGTTTGCCCTCGTCCGCTCTCTGATGAGGCTGAACAGGTGCTTCCATTCCAGAGACTCTTCTGACGACCTCATGTGGCCATTCTGCTGTGTTCCCTGACTCTCATCCCACTTTGCCATCAGGGAGTATCCTGCGCCCCGACCACAGATGGCCAGCCTCCTTTCTTGATATTTGTACAGAGTCTCGGAATGGCGTCTCCCATTCCTCTGTACTAGCTGTCACTTTGGCTCCTTTCAGCCCTATGGCCACCATGATGGGTCAGACGTGTGACATAGGTAGTAGGGAGGAGAGAGGCCAATACAGCAAGTAGGCTGCCAAGCTACTAACGTGGCTATACCAGGGCCATCTCAGTCTGCACCTCTCTCATGGTTTTCTCTATTAGTATAAAGTAAGCATTCTGCATCATTTCTGAGCCCCTCAGCGAAACCACTCCTGGCTAGTTCCATTGAGCATTGGCTCCTGATACCAGTGTGATGTGTTCACTAAATCTTCACCTTCCCTCTTCATTGAAGAAACGCCTATACCCTTGCTGCCGTTAGGGCAGAATGCATGATTCGAATTAATCTACTTTACCAATATGTCTTTTCAGTGGCCTGAGCTTCAGGATCTAGATGCAGGATACTGAGAGAATGAAACATGATATCTTCCTGAAGCCCTTGATACAGACCCGGGGCAAGAGTAGACTCAAGGAGCATGCGTAGTCTAGAGGCAAGGCAAGCCTTGCAGTCCCCGCACTAAAGAAATAAAATGGTGGATCACTTTGAGCTGGAGGCTGCCCTGGGCTCCGTAGTGAGTTCCTGGGCCATGGGATTGACACCCTGTACCAAAGGAAAAGCAAAACAGAATGTCTAGGCTCCTGGGGAGAGCTGGCCACGCCCTCCTTACCCTCCTGTCCACCTTCCTCGCTTCCTTCCTGCCCTTCAGCCACTTGTGTGAACTCACCCAGTTCTCTCCGCCTCATTTTTAAAATTTAACCGAAAAACTAAAGGCTGAGCTGGAGCCATGGCTCAGCCTTTAAGAGCGCTGACTGATCTTCCAGAGGTCCCGAGTTCAATTCTCAGCAGCCACATGGTGGCTCACAACCATCTGTAATGGAATCCATTGCCGTCTTTGGGTGTGTCAAGACAGCAACAGTGTACTCAAATAAAACATGTAATAAATAAAACTTAAAAAAAAAAGAAAACTAAAGGCAATTTCATCATTTCTGTATTATTTTTACGTCTTAAAGTTTAAACTGTAATTACATAATTTCCCTCTTCTTCCTCTAAACCACCCCTTTCAAATCCATGGCCTTTTATTCTTTATTGTTATTGTTACAGACATGTGTGTGTGTGTGTGTGTGTGTGTGTGTGTGTGTGTGTATGTGTATGTGTATGTGTGTGTATGTATGTGTATATATATATATATATATATATATATGGAATGAGAGAAAAACAAAAGTTAAGTGCAACTTGCTAAACCTATTTAAGGTGTGTGTGTGTGTGTGTGTGTGTTATGGATAACCACTTGACACTGGATAACCATTTGGGGTGCTAACCCCTGGGAAAAACTAATTTTCCATCTCTCAGCCGTTTTTAGCTCTTCATCTAGGGATAGAACACCGCACAATCTCCTCCATCCATACTGGCATGCTAGCTGGTAGCGTCCTTGCCTAAGTATTTTTAGGCTATCATACTTTGAGATTTCACAGGCACAGATTTCCTGCATTGTGTAGAAGACTACATCTTTCCGAAGACTTCCTGGTCCTCTGAGTCTTACACTCTTTCTTCCTTCTCTTGTATTATGTTCCCTGTGCCTTGGGTATACCGGTCACGTTGCAGCTGTATTGACTGGCTGGATTTCCCACAGTCAGGGTGTTCTCTTCATTTTAAGTAGTTGTGGTTTTCTACAATGGTGTCGGTCAATGTGCTGTGAAGAGAACCATCTTTGATAAGGTTCAAGAGCTATGTTAATCTATTGAAAGAAAGATAAGCTTTTGGAATAGTTTAAGACGCGTGGTAGTGTCAGGTTCTTCTCTAAGATCTATGACCCTGCTTACCACAAGCCAGCTAGGTTTTCGGTGCCAGGATTGATCTCTCTCCTGCTTAGTGGACTAGTTTCCAATTCGGCAGTTTTTGGTTATCCCTAAGGTATAAATGGCACATAGGAACCTTTGGAGATACTTGCCGTGGCTGGCCCTTGTAGTTCCTAGGCCTCAGAGCTGGATAGGACTATTGAATGCTTTCCTCGCCTGGCAGCTCGCAGAGCACTTCCTGGTATTATGAAAGCTAGCCCCGGGGGAGGAGGCTTTTGGATCAGATCCAGCTCAGTTCTCCCCAGTTCTGTCTCCAGTGTGTGGTGTCTTCAGCCAATTCTGGGGCGCAGTAAAGGGCAACAGTAATTTCCTGCATCGTCTGGGGACTCTCGTATTTCCCTAACCAACAACAACTGGAAAGAAAGATCCTCATGCCTGTTATGAGGTTTTTGGTAGGTAGTCTGTGGCATGTACATACTCATATGCTTAGTGATATTATATATTAATTTTAGCTAAATGTAAAATAATATGATTTTATGACTTTTTGGTATCCTTAGTGTTATTTATCCCTTCTGCCAAGCTCCTTCTTCATAGATGTCTTTCCTCCCTCCCTAGTCATTAAGCCCCTCCCCCTCCTCCATTCAGACCACCTCTCTATCTCTTTCCCTCCTTAGCATGTCTCCCCTCCTGCCACGGTCCTCTTGCGTATGACATCTCCGTGCAGGGCACTTACTGCATTTTCTCTCTTCTGCCCTTTAGATCCCCTCCCATCTCCTCCCTCTCTCTGTCCCCATCCCCAGTGGTTTCCCCTCCCTTCTCCCACCAAATTCCACAGAAGACAGAAAATATGTAATACTTGTCTTTTTTTGTCTGTGTCTGGTTTATTTCACCTCTACAGGCTAATCTCCAGTTCTAGCTATTGTCTTGCAAACAA
>OZ030020.1:42263847-42398847 GCA_964023405.1 Apodemus agrarius | reverse complement strand
GTTTACATCAGGGACAAAGTGCAGTGCGTATTCCTTACCAAACACGACTGATGCATGCTTAATGCCTTTGAAGAAGAAGGCGTTGCTGCCGGCAAGCCAAGTCTGACTTTAGTGCACAGTGACATGTAAGAGAATGTATTAAAACACAAAACTCAGTTTTGTCAGAGACCTTCTGTGAGTCACATGAACACAAGAGGGACCGAAGCCAACGCTTATGCCGTGAATTGGACATCTTAAGTCATCTTAAGAGGCTGTGGTGTCAGGATACTATAGTCCCCACTTGGGAAGGGCCATGCAAGAAGACAAGTTCTAGACCAGGCTAAATGTCTTTAGTGATTGAGCCATAGTTCTTGTTTTTAAAACAGACCGGTGCGGCTTATAATTTCCACGAAGTGCATCAGTTTACGGGTTTGTATTCACAGAGTTGATGTTCCTTTGTGGATTCTTGTGAATATTGAGATGTAAGAGATAGAAAGTAAATGTGCCTTTTTTTTTTTCCTAACAAAATTCTACCCATATCTAATTTATTTAACTTTTAAAGAGATTCCAAGAGCCATAGACTGTCTAATAAAACCCTAGTACTGGGCATGAGAAAACCCCTTTCCAATTTGGGGGGACAGGAGGGGTTCAAGAGCCTCCCAAAATAAGGTAGGGTATTGCTGCTGCTCTTCACTTCCTCTCCAGAACTTGACAGTAATTTCTCATTGCTCAAGACACCACACACTTCAGACAGGACTTGAGAGAAGAGAGCTGGATCTGGTCCAAAAGCCTCCTCCCCGAGGACTAGCTCTCATAATACCAGAAAATTCTATGCGAGCTGGCAAGGGAAGAGAACATTCGGTAGTCCTGCCCAGCTGTGAAGCCTATCCACTGCAGTGACCAGGCATGCCAAGGTAGCTCCAAAGGCACAATAGTAGTGCTTATGTATTGGGAATAGCTAAGCGCTGTCTAATTGGTCTCAAGGTCTGCTCAGTAGGAAGGAATCCATGTCTGGTTCTATCAGCCTAGCCAAATGCCCATGGCTGGTGGGGACATAGTAGCTAGGGGAAAACCTACTCATTCCTCTAAGCCAGTATAATTCTGATTACATTCTAAATGCTTATCCTTAAAGTCACAGGTAAGTGTAGCTCTCCTCATCCAAGAAGTTTCTGTTTGCAGCAGATAGAGACCCGAGTGTTTATAAGTTACAATTAAGATATGACCATATGAGAATGATGATTTCTCCAAAGGTGGCAATTGTCTTAGCATCTCATTGTCCTTTTACATCTGTGATTGTAAAGATTTGTGTGTGTGTGTGTGTGTGTGTGTGGTATGTATTTATGTATGTGCACGTGTATGTGTTTATATGTGTGTGTGTGTAATTTTTTTTTTCAAATAGGTTAGTGTGTTTGTTAAGCCAAAAATGATGTTTATAAGTACTGGTGTATCATTGAATCTAATCTTGCACATAAATTTCTAGATAGTTTGTGTTGTTGTTTTGGTTTTTCAAGACAGGGTTTCTCTGTGTAGCTCTGGCTGTCCTGGAACTCACTCTCTAGACCAGGCTGGCCTCAAACTCAGAGATCTACCTGCCTTTGCTTCCCTAATCCTGGGATTACAGGCGTGCTTCACCACCTCCTGGCTGGATAACTTTGTTTTTTTTTGTTTTTTTTTTTAATTTGGTACTTATATCTTCATTTGTTTTAGGTTTTTCAAGTTATATTTATTTGAATATTTACTTATTGTGTGCGCAGGTACAGAGGTCAAAGGGCAACTTTCAGGAGCCAGGGCCCTCCTTCTACCAGGTGAAATCCTAGGAACTGAACTTAGGTTATCAGGCTTGGCAGCAAATGCTCTGATTCAGAGTCATCTAGCCAGCCCTTTATTTCAGTTTGACAGAACTTCAGATGTGTATTAAGTCTACATGGAGGTCAGAGGTCTGCACAGTAACTTCTCCACTTGGGAGGCAGGGGGAGGTCCACCTATTTATTATTTGTTCAAATGAACAGTAAGCTGTGTACAAAAGATCTAAATCTCTTAAACACCTTCACTAAAACTGGCCACTCTTCCAAGTGTTAGAAATCTAAACAAAAAGAAAACCAAAGCACATTTGATCTGTGAGTTGAGAACAAACATTCTGTTGTAATGACAGACTCTTTTCCCTTTTGTCCCTAAAACACAGGACCGCAAACGGCATCCAAGAACACTTACTATTTAATAAGACAGGAATGTAAAACTTATGGATGGGGGAAGTACTTTCAGGACTTCGTTGGAGACTGACTGACTGACATGAGACCGCACTCCACCTTGTTTTGTGAAACAGGCTCTGTCATTAAGCCAGCCACTCTCCCAGCCAGCTCTCCTGGCTGGCTGGGGATTTTCCTGTCTGTCTTCCTAAGCACTGGCATTTTTGGGGTGCTATGCCTGGCTTTCCCAGTGGGTTCTGGAGATAGAGCTGTTTCTCCTGCCTTCATGACAGGAGCTTTACTAAGTAACAATCTTCCTGGTTCCTACTCTTAGAATTTCAATTTTGGCTTTCTCTACTGCTTAATACTTCAGTTGCCTATAATGCATTTCATTTTTTTAATAGATTTTATGAAGATTTATACTTCATTTTTGATGAACTATCAGTGGAACCCAGGTCTCTCCTCTCTTTGGAATATTAGACAGTAGACATATTTGCAGATTATCATTAAGATGAGATTAATCTCGGTTCATCTGGAAACATTCGAGTTGTCAATTGGGAACTCCATTGCCAGCCCATCATAATTAAGTATAGGTAAAAATACACTTTTAAATAAATGTCCCATTATTTAGTCTAGACTGCTAAGCACAACTGTGTCTGCCCTGAAGAGAATCTGATTAGACCAAGGGAGTCTTATGTCTTCATTACACGGTTACTACAGTGTATACTGTTTGGACCAAATAGAATTTTCCTAATGTCCCAAGCAAGGCAAAGGAAGCACAGCCCTTTTAGAAATAGCAGCAATTTCATTACCCTCACAGGAGAGCTTCTTGCATGCTCTCATTAAGAGAAAAATCCATAGCTGAAGTCAGCCTTAAGTTACAGAACATTAAACTAATTACATGTACTATATATTCATTCAGCTGCTAAAATATTATTGATTTGTAATTCCTGGTTAAATAGTATAAACGGATTATTAAATAAGTTATTTCTAAAGCATATAATAGTTAGAGGATTAGGGTAGATAATTTAATTCTTTCATAAAAAGTCCATAATGCAGAACTTGGAAAGCCTCATACTGAAAAGTTTATTTTATTGCCAAGAAGCAGTGGGAAGAAATTGTAGGGTTTCGAGTGGTTTTAAATGAACAGGAGTCACAGATATGAGGGATGAGAAACAGCCAACTCAGTGTAGCTACATACAAAGGATTTTAAGTTCCACTGACTGCTATCCCATGGCCATTCTTGTGTGGATGCCCACAATGGTCGCCAGCGGTCTGGATCATACCTTCTCTCTAGAATGTCTGAGGCACCTCCTAGAGTACACGTTACTTTTCACTTGAAAAGTAAACTCTAATAGTATGGTGGAGGTGTTGGGTATCCCCCAGTTTCCAGCTGCTGGTGTTCTTAAATTGCACGGTGAGATTTAGGTACCGAGTCTACCACCGTGTGCGTGTCTGCACTCTGTGGAGAGCCCTTGCTGCCGTCTCAGCCTCCTGTCGACTAACTTTCCCTCACTGATCGTCATTCTCCATAGAGAACTGTGCAAGCTTTTCCTTATCTTGGAAAATATTTCTAAGTTCAATTTGTACAAAAGACAAAGGAAAAGTCCTTCCTGAAGCTTAGTGTTCTCTTGAATGTTTATTAGTTTCTGCAATTAATACTAAAGACGTGTATACTTGAAAAGCACTTTAACTTGTATCCGGGATGATTTTCAAGACTTGTGCTCCTTTCTCGTGCTTGTCATAGTTTCGTAGGTTCCAATAGTAGGTTCTAGAACTTCACCAACCTAAAAATAGACCAATTCTGGCAAACAGAAACAGTTCTTTTTATAAGGCATAATATTCCCCCGAGACTTATTTCTAGGCTTTAATTATAAAAGATGTGAAACAAGAGAACATATTCTTCTTTATGCACAAGGAATCCTTTGTATAAATCACCAGTTAAAAATAAAATCAGGGGCCAGCGATATGGCTCAGTGTGTAAGGGTGCTTGCCTCAAAGCATTAGGACCTGGGATTGATCCCTGGAACTCACATGGTAACAGAGAACTAACTCTAGCAAGTTGTCCTGCATGTATGTGAGCCTGTGCAAGCACACATGCACACAATTAGATATTAATAAAATGTTCTCACCATTGTATATGTATATTTATTTCCATTTGCAAGTGTTATTTACTTTGCAAACTTCACATATAAGCATTGTGGATATATAATAAGGTTTATTTTATAAATATTTAATATTTAATAAAATGGCAAATTTATTTAATTGAGAGATCAAATTTGTCATGGCAAACATAGTTTGGACTGTTTCAAAAATTATAATAGACACAATTGATTCTGAAATGATTAGGTTTTGGGTTTTTGAGGGATTGTTTTGTTTATTTTTGTTTTTTGCTGTTGGTTTATGTTTTGCTTTCTATGTTATGAGACAGGGCCTCAGTATGTAGCGCTAGCTGTCGTAGAACTCACTATGTACACCTGGCTGCCCTGGAACTCACACAGGCCCGCTCTCCTCTGCCTTCCCTAGTGCAGGAGTTAAAGCTGTATGTCACCGTGCCTGGCTTAGGATTAGGTGCCTATTAGCCTGGAGACAGAGACCCGTGTCCCATCCCTTGTACCCATCTGCTATTTTAACCCTCGGACAGCTCTAAGAGACGCATGTCACTCTGCCTGTATGAAGCAATGACTTAAAGGAAAAAGCACGCCCCTAAGGCGCATTCTCAAAGGTGACAGTACATCCAAGTTAACAGTGTAGAAAAGGAAGCTTTTGCCTTTAGTGAGTGTCGGGCTAATAGAAATTGTAATGTTTTCATCTTCTAAGTGTTGTATTACTATTATGACTATCCTCATTATTATTCTTACTATTATTTTTAAATCAAAAGTATCCTGATATTTGCTAGTGCCAAAAATAAGGGGCTACTGTAACTTATTTGCTGGATTTTATTTGAGATTCTTTTTTTAAATGTTGCAAATAATTTGTGCTTACTTGGGACAGAGAAGTGGGAGGGGGTTGACTGGGGAAAGGGCGGAGGGAAGAGGGCTTATGAGACTTATGGGGAGGGGGGAACCGGGAAAAGGAAAATATTTGAAATGTAAACAAAGAATATAGAAAAAAATATGTGTTTACTTTGAAACATGTAATTTATTTGGGGCATGTTTCATTTTAAGTTATTTGGTGTTTAATTAGCTTTGCTCTGTATTTCATTTTATGGGTATCTAGGGATACTTCAGTTGTTTCAGGTACTTTTGGTTATATATATATATATATATATATATATTTACATATATGCATATAATATATATAAGTATACATATATATTTAAGACAAGATCTCACTGTATAGCCTTGACTGTCCTGGATCTCACTGTGTAGTCCAGGCTGGCCTCAAGCACACAGAGATCCTTGAGTCCTAGGATTGGCTGTGCACCACCATGTCCAGCCCTCAAGTGGTTTTTGTTAACTCAGCGTCCTAATGGGCTCACTTTTCCTTCCTTAAGTATTGAAATTATTTTGGAATATAAAACTGCACTGAGTGCGGAGAAGCCAAACGAGAGGCATATCGGGGACAGACAGTTCTGGGTGTTAGGCCGTGGACTTGGTTGTCTGTCCACCAGTTCTAAATGCTCCGCCAGTTCAGTGAGGCACCGATGCCTGGACATCTGCATCCAGGAGGAGGGCGAATTTTTTCCTCAGTTATATTCTTCCAAAGAGTCATATTTTCCCGTTCAGATCTTGTGACCCAGCACATCACAGACCTATCTCTTTTTTTTTTTTTCCTTCATTGCCTGAGGACATTGCCACAAGGATATGTCTTTTGCTTTTTTAAATCAAGGATTTTTGTAATTAATTTTAAAATAACATGGGTCATCTTTGGCGCACATATCATCTGCTAGTCCTGTAGGAGAATTCGATTACTGTGTCTGCGACTCTCTCCTCCAGACAGTTCCTTATTTGATATTGTGAGTAATCATTGAATATCGTTGTGAATTTAACAAAACTGGAGGCGGGTTCTGTACCGCTCTTGCTCAGCTCTGCCAAGCACAGGAGTCGTACGTTTCCATGTCTGAAACATTTTTAATTAACTCATAGTTTAGTTGACGAAACCTCTTTCCTTTAGTATACTTCGCTTCCATACGTTCTCAACCAGAACTTATATTTTTAAAGGATTGCATATGCCTGAACTTGTTACACTGTCAGTGTTTCAGATTCAATCATTCCGAAAGGACCTCCTTATAAATTAACTTTTATAGTGTTTCATGTCTACCAAATGGTTCAAAAAAAATTTTTTTTGTTTGTTTGTTTGTTTTCTTTGAGGAGTTGTTAGGCCTGCCAGCAGTGTAGACATTTTCCTAGGAGTATTTATACTTTGGGTTTCATGCTGACCATCATTTACTCCGCCATAGCAGAAGAGAGAGCGTCTCACCTCTAAGCAGCCTGTGGTCTAGTGTCAGCTGTACTATATGGTTCACACTGCTGAGCACTACATGCTAAGACTGTTATATGTCTTTTGTGGGGGCACTGTTCTTATCTATCTACCCTTAGCTTATCTTAGCAAGACATACACAGGGTTCTGATAGTCCCCTAACTTAGCTTCTAGGCGTTGTGGGAGTCAAATTAGTTACCAATGAAATGGATTAGTCAAATTAATCGCCAATGAAATGAATTAATCTACCATTTTTAGTGAAAACAAAATACCTTATAAGTTGTTTTTTTAGACAGAGTTACTGTTTACTACAGGCTGATCTCAAGTTTGCTGTCCTCCTGCCTCAGTTCCTGAGTGTCCTGATCACAGGCAGGTGCTCCCAGCCCTAGCTTTAGGACTCCCTCGTGATTCCTTTGCCTTTGTGAAACTCATCTGAGAGGATGGTAAATCAAGCAAACCTGGAATAGGGGGCTTCGCCACCCCTCAGTAGACTGTGATTATCTTAGTCCTGGTGCTGTTCTAACCATTATGGCTTCAGTGTTAACAAATGTTCCACAGCTCCCGGAGATACATTGCTGCAGTCTCTTATTGGATGTTTCAGCAGATTCCAGCTTCTCTATAACAAGAATACAAATCAGTTTAACAAGTAAAACATTAGGCAAACTTTTCAATTCAGTCCAGTTTCTCCACACAGGAAAGAGTCCAATCTCTTAAAAACAAAACAAACAATTAAAAATTTACCACCTTTTTAAAGGTTTATTCTGGGGAAAACAGTAATGATTCCCAAACGTAAACAGTTCGATCTTGGCTCATTTACTATTTTTTCAGAGTGTCATCGTACCTGGCCCTTAGTATGCCCACAGAATAGATGTGCCAGAAGAGATAGTGAGGAAGGAGCATGTAATTGTTAAACCAATGTGTCATTAGACTTAAAAAGAAAACAGAAAGGTACCTTAAAAGTTCCTGTCATCAAGGAAGCCTTTGTCACAAGTGGGTCTGGGGGAAAGTTAGGGGGAGAAGCCAGGAAGAGTGGGGGAGGGGAAACTGCAGTCAGGATGTAGTATACGAGAGAAGAAGAAATCATTTCCCCCAGGAATTGGCTGTTTGACAGAATTTGCTTTTTTCTTTCAGGTATAAATTGCTTTGTGTGTGTGTGTGTGTCTGTGTGTGTGTGTGTGTGTGTCTGTGTGTGTGTCTGTGTGTGTGTCTGTGTGTGTGTGTGTGTGTGTGTGTGTGTGTGTGTGTGTGTGTGTGTATATATATATATATATATATATATATATATATATGTGGGTATGGAAGGCATATTGGTAGTCATTTACTGGAAAAACACATTGTTATAGTTTTGCCAAGTCTGAAGATTCTACAACAATAACAATCCCACTCTGTGAAGAGTAGTCTATTTTGGAACTTGTTTTTAATTAATGGGACACATTCATGTGAGCCTTTAAATTACGCCCCTTTCAGTAAGATGTCCATACAAATATCATTATTTCCTTGAGTGACTAGTATCCCCAAAGCAACAGTCACCAGGCCTGTCCCCTGAGTGTTGCCCCTAGAGCTTGTCAGATGTGACCTGAGACAGATAAACAATCCTCTTTCCTCACATGTGTGCCCTCTCTCCTCAGCATCCTACACGAGATAAACATGGATGTTTTCTTTACAGCATAGTCCAGAGTCATCTCATCATGAAACAGAGTGTGTCTATTCATCTGTTCAGACTGAGTGGTCAACATGATATTCGAGCTGTGGTTCCAGGAACTTGATGGTACCCTCTTAGCAGTCAGACCCTCTGGTTTTCTTTTCCTAATCGTGCATAGGAGTGGCTCACAGTCATTAATTTTAGTCTTGATAGTCTTAAATGTCTGTCTGACTAAATGACTCAGGATAGTGGAAAACCCCTTGTGTGACACAAAGCCTCTTTATTACAAGTGTCTCAGTGGTGGTTTAGCCCTTTGATAGGCTAAGATGGCTCTTGTCTCCTTGACCTGGTCTTAGACTCTGTCTTCCTGGTTTCAGAGAGCTCACCTGTCACTTTGTGTACATGGGTGTCACTTGTGGCGAGGCAGCCCCAGCTATACATCTAAGCTGTCTCTGTATCTGTTACTTGTCTCTCCCAGTGGCTTCCAAGTTGGCTTCTCCCCCGAGACTCTCTGTAAATGACACATTGCTGGCTTGATTGTCTCTGTGCAGTCAGAGCTGGGCTTTGCCTAGCATCTCGTAATTTGGGTTTGAAACTCTACATGCTCCACTGAAACCCTGGGTGTCTTGCACACACACAGCTGCCTTGTTTGCTTTCCTTGCTATACAGGAATGCTTTTCCTTTGTTACCATGGTCTTAGCTCCCTTAGCTAAGGTCTAAGCTGACCTTCCTTAGTTTTTGGTGTGGGACCTTGTACATGCTAGTCACAGGTACCATCACTGGGTGCGCCCTCCTTCAAGATTCTTTGAATAGTAACTTGCCACTACTTCCTGGTTTCAGGAACTTGATGGTACCTTTCAGGTACCAAGAAAATGACTTGTGTAATTTTCACAATAGGGTATGGGATGTTCCCATCTAAGTGTCATATCAGTATTTCCTTGAGTGAATAGTATCCCCAAAGCAAAAGTCACCAGGCCTGTCCCCTAAGTGTTGCCCCTAGAGCTTGTCAGATGTGACCTGAGACAGATAAACAATCCTCTTTCCTCACATGTGTACCTGCTATCCTCAGCATCCTACACGAGATAAACATGGATGTTTTCTTTACAGCATAGTCCAGAGTCATCTCATCATGAAACAGAGTGTGTCTATTCATCATTATTTATCATTATAAACGATAGGCTTTGCATTTGAGGTAGAAAGTATTATACATTTTCTAACTTAAAGTTAAACCTTGAGTTACAGCATCTGAAAGGCTAAGTCAAGAAAATTGTTGCAGTTGAAGGCCGGTCTGGGCTATATATCAAGTTCCGGGGCAGCCTGGAGATGCAGGTCCAAAAAGCAAAGCTGTTAGAATTTATCCTTGTTTGGATGTGCAGCGTCCCCTAAAGGACTCCCGTGTTAAAGGTTTGTCCCCAAGCCAGTGGGGTCTACAGGGGAGCAAGAAGACTCTTGACTCCTTCAGTGGCTTAATCCTTGGTGTTAGTTGATGGGAGAGGAGGCCTGGGTAGAGGAAGTTGGTTGTAGGGCCAGGCCTTGGAAGCATGTCTTCTCTCTGGCCCCACCATGTCTCTCTGCCTCTGGTCCACTCTGAGGTCTTGTGATCTACTCCATTTCCCCTCCCAGAAGCCAAGTAACCCCGGACTGAAACCTGCTTTGCTCCGGTAATTTGTCACAGTAGCGGAAAGCTGACTAGTGCATTTATCGTCGCCATCCCTTCCTGTTGCTGGGCACCAAATGTGGATGCATTGGTGGATAGATGAGAAATCTCTTACAGCTCGGTCTGTCCAATACCACACTCTGTAGTTCTGTAAACAGTGCTGGGTGTGGAGCCTCGGGGACGGCACCTGAGTTTCTTAAGGAACCTGATGCTGAGACGCTCTCCTTGGCCGTCTTGGATGTTTAGGTGCCGCTGTTGGTTGAAAATTAATATAGTGTTGCTATATGACAGCTTGTTTATGAAATAGACTGAATTTTAGCATAACTAAGTAGGATTTACTCACTCAGCGGTTGTTTACTGAGCAGTTTCTATGTCCCAGTTAAAGTTGGAATGCATTAGTATCTCTACAAACTGAGCCAAACGTCAAGGCCAACCTGAGCTAAACTTTAAGAGCATGCCTTCAAAAATTAATTTTTTTTTAAAAAAAATTAGCATTCACGTAGTTCCTAATCAAAACTATAAAATGATGGCACGTGAAACTAAATGGCTCTGGTAGCAAATGGCTGTACACCCTGGTCCTTGCCCAGGTTTGCAAATAATCCCGTCAGACCTTCTGATTCACGATGGAAGCTGAGATGTCACAGGAAGCTGGTACCTCCAGTATTCCAGCCAAAGAGGGATGGTGAGGACTTTAGTTTGCAAAGTTCTAGAAATATTCCTGAGATTAAAAAAGTGCCAGAGGTTGGGGGGGGGGGTCCCCAGCTAAGCTTGTTTTCATGGCATGGTGAAATAGTCCCAGAAATTAATGGCTGTTCTAAACTGACACCCTAGTAGCTTAAAATAGTCAAAGTCCCTCCTGCAGTCTTGTCCCCGGGAAATAGCTTTCTCACTGATTTGATTAGGCTTCATAATTACCAAAACAAACAGACAGATACTTGCCAGGGGTAGAGGAACTTTCCCACTAAGTTGAGGAACGGAAGGAAAAAGAAGGGATTGTAACTTTGTGATTGCCTTTATTCACAGGCTCTCCAGTTTTAAAATCTTGGTCATGAAAATGTGATCACGGCATATTAGAAGTTTGCCTCGGGTCCTTTATCAGCTTAACATCGTCTCCAAGGTTCCAATTAATTTTTGAGAAATTGAATTAAATTCTGTTTCCTCACGGAATCTCCTTCCTAAGCACGATATTGGGTTTGCTGTTCTTGGCATGCAGACTGCTTTTGGTGTGTAGCTGTTGTTTGCCCTCTCCCTCGCCCCTCTGTCACTGTGTCACGAGTGTGCACTCCGCCGGCAGATACCGGAGGCCCAGGTGAGCCTGCTGCCCTCGCCCCATTAGCTTCACACAGAGAGGATTGTTTCCCCCAGGGACCTGCAGTCAGTGGCCAGAGAGTCAGCCTTCTTCTGCTGCAGTGAGCCTGGCACTGAGTCTTGCTTTCTTCCCTCTCTGTAAAAAAATTTTTTTCAAGACAGGGCTTCTCTGTGTAGCCCTGGCTTTCCTGGAACTCACTCTGTAGACCAGGCTGGCCTTGAACTCAGAAATCCTGCCTGCCTCTGCCTCCCAAGTGCTGGGATTACAGGCGTGCGCCACCACCACCCGGCCCTCTCTGTAAATTTTAAACAGTTATAACTTTTAAAAACCATGACTGTGTACTGTAAACTGATACAGAGAGACATCATGGATAGCCTGTCTTGGTCATTTTTGTGTCACTTTATGCCACTCATTCCTGAGATGTCTGTTAATTCGCCAGCTTGTTTAGTAAATTTGTATAAAAACAGCTTTGCCACCTCTGAATGATCTGTTTTTAAAGGACATGGATTTGAGATGTTATGTTCACTCTCTGAGGGCCTTAGATGTACTTCGCTTGACATATAAATATGTGTAGAGAAATTCTTGACATTTATCCAAATTACTGAGCAGTGGACTACTATCTGCTCTAGCTAAGTGTTATCAGCATTGTTAGACGTGGAAACGGGGCTACACATTCTCTGGTGACCAGAATACTGCCATGACTAATTGTGACTAGGCCTGCTTAGGAAGTTCTGAATAGCCATTGTTTTACTCCCAGAGATAATAACTATGTGAATTCGATTAATACCACATTGACCCGAAAGTAACACTTAGATACTAATTTAAAATTTTTATAACGTTAGTAAGTCTTACCCAGTTTAAAGTATCAAGACATTCCAGGTGGCTGGTGAGTTAGCCCTGTGGGTAAAAGCACTTACTGCCAGGCCCGAGGAACCACGCCTGACGTCCCGAAGCCACGCAGACCTCCCCACACACACCACGGCTTGTGTACACGCAGACGCTCCCACCCATCAGACAACAGGAATTATAGTTATCAGCACGCACTGAGCGTGCATCAGCCTCCTTCATCTGTCTACCGAAGCACTGTGGCAGTCCTATAGTTCGATCCTTCCTGTCCAGAGATGCACCACTAACTTTTATTTCGAAAATATCAGAAAGTTTGGTCCTAAAGAGATGGCTCAACAGCAAAGAACGTGGACTATTCTAGAAAAGATGTGAGTTTGATTCCCGGAAATCACATGGTGCTCACAACCACCTGTATGTAATTCCAGCTCGGGGGTAGGTGGGGGAAGGGTATTTATACATGTACATACTCACATAAAACACAGGTACATTTTTTTGAACCTTTACAATAAGCATCAGGATGAGGGACTGGCATTGGTCTGGTGTGTGCCCACCCCCAAGTCAGCTTTCCCTGTGGGTAGATCTCTGTGATAACCCTGAGACCCCCTCATCAGCTCCTCGCTGTTTCTAGCTTTCTGTGTCAGGCTGACAGCGGCCACTTCCCGGTATGTTTTTACTCTCCTGGGAGTGATTTCAACATTTTCAGTAAGTTTATCTCACTTCATCTTAAATGCTTTAAACGCATCTCCTGTATGATGTTTCTAGTGTCTTCTAGCTGTGGTACTATACATCTGTTCATCACAGTCAGTGTTTTACTAATTCTAATGAAAGGTAAAATGTCTTCTCTCTCTGAGGGTTAGCTTCCATACCAGACTTGTGATGGCTGGAGAGATGGCCCAGTGGTTAGGTGTGCTGCTCTTAGGTTAGTTGCTCTTCCCAGGAGCCAGTGTTCAATTCCTAGCTCCCACAAGGCAGCAGCCTGTAGGTAATTCCAGTTCCTGGGGATCTGACACCTTCACACAGACATACATGCAGGATACCAGTGTACATAAAATAAAAATATAAATACATCATTAAGAAAAGCTTAGAACTTTGTTCTGCTCTTCAGCACAGCATTTTCTTATATCTCTCTTCTCAGTCCTGAAGGTGGCTGCGTTGTTTCCTCCATGTCTGCTGCTTGACAGGCACTTGGGGCCGGGATGGTTTGGATTTGCCCATTGGGTAAATATTCGGTCCAAAGAGAAGAAGCATGTATTGTTTTTATTCATGTCTTCACTTCTCTTTCTTCCTACCATTCCAGCTTGTATCAGTTACCATGTCTGTTGTTTCTAGAACTTTCTTCAGTCATTCTTTCAGGACAGGCACGCTGGTGCCGCCTCCTCAGCCTTCCTTCTTGGAGGATGCCCTTGTTTCCCTTTCATGTCTGAAGGATGTTTTCACTAGGAGTGAGAGGCCGGTTGAAAGGCCTTTCCTTTCAGCGCCTGGACAGGTCGTGAAACTTCCTTCCCGCTCGCACAGCCTCTGCTGGGAATGCAGGGCCCTTTCAGTTATTTATCCTTGAGGTGGCAGCCTGCTTGCTGCATTCAGCCCTCTTCTCTGAAAGGGGTTTTCAGAGGTTTGCTTATAGTGTGTCAAGATTCCTTTCTCTTTGGTTTCTCTCCTGTTCCGACTTCTCACAGCCTTTTTCATGCGTTCTCGCGGCCTGACATGTGTAGGCTTATGTTTCTTAAAATTTGGGGAAATACTCACTCACTGTTTTTCATTTTCCTTTTCTTGAAGTTAAGGATTCCCAAACCCAGGACGGTACGTACACATGCTATATGCTAAGCAAGCACTATCCTGCCATGATTTCTCAGAGGGGAGACAAGTCCTCCCCACCCTCTTTCCCTTTTTCTTCTTGGACTCCAGAGGCAAACAAGGCAGGTGGTTTTTGACCCCTGGGTTTCTGAGCTGTGGCCACGGCCTTCCTTGCTTCCGCTGGCTTCCACGGGGCTTCCTCATTTTCTCTTCGATGTTCAGACTGAGTAATCTGGATTGTTGTTTGGAGAACTAAATCACACTACTGTTTTCCTCCGAGTATGTTCAGGGGTATTTGATCTCACTTCTATATTGTTGAAGTTGTAAAATGGATGCTTGGTTTCGCTGGTCTACTTCCTGACAGCTTTTTCTTTCCTTTTGTTATATGTCATGAATCTTTCTAATTGTTCGCTAAGACTTTTTTTGTAGCTACACATACTTATAATCCCAGCGCTTAGGAGGCTGAGGCAGGAGGATTATGAGTTCAGGTTCACCGTTTACTGCATGAAGAGACTTTGTCTCAAACCAAAACAAAAAAGAAAACATTTTAGTAGTAGCTGATTAAAAATCGTTGTCAAGTAAGTCTAACATCTATCATCTTGGTATTGATGTCTATAACTTTTCTCACCTGGGTTACAGTTATCCTGGTTCGTGGCACAAAGACTAGTTTTTCCACTGGACTTTGGGCATACAGCTGTGATTTTTTTTTCCCCCTCCTAAATGTATATGGGTATTTTGCCTGTGTATATGTATGTATACTATCTACATGCCTGGTGTCCACAGAGGCCAGAAGAGGGTACCCGTGCCCCTGGAACTGGGGTTAAGGATGGTTGTGTGCTACCATGTGGATACTGGGAACTAGACCTGCATCCTCTGGGAGAATAGCCAGTACTCTTAACCACTGAGCCATGTCTCCAGCCCCACAGGCAGTGCTTTTTATAAACTCTGATCCTTTTTCAGTCTCCTCTTATACTCTGATACTTCTCTGTCTCTCTACTGGAGACTGAGCTTGGAAGGTCTGACTCCCAACTAGGTCTCCATTGACCCTTCTGGGTAGTCACACCCCACTATTACTAGTCAGAGTAAGGGCTTCAGGTCTATTAGACCTCCCTAGCTTGTCAAGAGAGATGAGCATTCCTTCCTACTTTTCCTTACAAGTCTCTGCGGGAAGATGGCTACCTACTGCTGGGTAGCAGGGAAAGATCTATTTAAATAGGTAAGTGACTGGATGCTTCTTGTGGTGGTGGGAGGGGGGAGGGGCTCCCTCCTGGGTGCAAATTCAGCCTCCTCATGTAAAGTGGGAAGAGAGGGAACCTTCACAGTCGTCGAGTTTTAATGTTCGCTTTAGCATGGAAGACTGATGTGTTTAGAAGCAAATTTAATACTTCTGATATTAATTTAGGTATCCTGGTTGTGCTTCTCTTAGCTCTACAGATATATTTGGTTTTTGTCAGACTGGCTGTAACAAAGCTCAAAGCTTCCATCTTGACTGGTGTTGGAGCATCTCATTTGAAAACTGCTAATTTGCTTCTCAGATGTGAGAAGAAGATAATAATTGCAAAGTGTGTGGTAGATGAAAGGGTTTAAGGTTTTTCTAAGTATTTGTGAAAAACAGTGAAATTATAAGTCTGGTTTTTTTTATAGGCAGTGCTTACATCCCTTCCTGATTCTTCAGTATTCAACAACTGAATCAGAAAGGACACTTTTTTTGCTCTAGATATTTACAGACTGGAGTGTATTATATTTATAAGGGATTATGGTGGCCTGGTCATTAAAAGTGTTATATTGTAAAACTTACATCTTTTCGTCAAATCTATGAGTGTATTATATTTCTGAAATTATGTAAACAGTAGATGTAAAGTAAAATAATTGGGAATTTATTGACAGATTTAGGTCATTCTATGACTTTATGGCCTCAATTCTCTCAACTGTTGTTCCATATATTAATTTACAAAATGCTTCCAACAGACAGACTTCTAGGCACAGCCCTCTGCAGATCCACCTAGTACTACTTGAAGTTGTCACAAATAGTCTCAGCTAATAATTCATTTGCTAATAAAGCTTTTAAAGAAACAGTAATTCCAAATGTCTTCAAAATAAGGAATACCAGGCCATCAGGCAATGGTTTTATTCTCACTTCCAAGCCAACGTAAAGCCACTTAGGCAAAAGCTGCCTCGCTAAGTGCTTTGGGTGTGCTGTAAGGTCTCACATAAGAACCGCCTGAACGGCCTTACTGTAAGGTCACAAATTTATGTAACATTTTTAGCTGGGTTAAGGGCATTGTAACTGGAATTAAAATGCTTATCTCATTCTTGTTCATGGATTTAGAAGGTATTTTCTACTTTTTAATCATAAATTGTTCAATTTTATAAATTCCTTTTTTTTTTTTCATTAAGTTGGTCAGTGAAAATACCAGTGGGCCTTTCATTGACCAAACACCAGTCAATGAAGGTGATACCAAGTCAGTACAGGCGATGGTGCTATTCCTTGGTTCTCTCTGCGGACACTAGTTTCAGATGCACAAATCACCAAGCAGGAAGGGGCCAGGATGCAGGAGCCACCTTGGTGGTTAGCTGCTCTCTATTGAGGAAGAGGGGGCTCTCTCTGACCACGCTTGCTGCTTCCCGGCCTGCCCCACACGCACAGGGCTAGACTTTACGGTTTGTTTAGCTCTGAAGGGATGACAGACTTGGGGGCTGGTGAGGGCAGCTTGGTTTTGGAATGTAAATACATGTAGAGCCTGCCTCCTTTTGGTTAGCATCTCTTTAAACTAAGACAAAAAAAAAAAAAATCAGTGAATGAAAGAGTAGCTGCACGGTGAGATGCTTAAATGTTTGAGTTAAAATTTCTGGATGTTTGAAATCCTATTTGGATCCTTTTCCCAGCTCTGGGTGCATTCATATGCGCCCAGCGGGACGCTTCACGGAGGAGCACAGTGGGCAGAAGGTCTCTGACCGCGCCTTTCTCTTAACCTGTGCCCTTTCTTCCTTAGGAAAAAAAAAAAAGGAATGGCTTAAGTCTGACCGAAGAACAATCTTTTTTGTATGTCCCTTATACGAATTTACTTCTGGTTCACAGCTCTTTGCCTACCACCTATGTCTGCGATCCCTGGGCTTAACACAGCCTATATCCTACCCGACACACTACAGGAAACGCCAAATTAGAGACTGAATGCCTCGCTGGGGGGGGAAAAGAAAAGACAAAAGGTGACCAATTATCGCTCAGCTCACCAAAGCTCAAATGTGAAATTCACGGGGCTGGGGGGTGGGGGTGGGGTGGGGGTAATTTATATGCATTTGAGGTAATTTACAAAGTAGGGTGCTCAGACGACAGGTATACTTCATGGTGCGATTGGGTTCGAGTTCAGAGGTTTCCCAAACAGAACAGCAACCTAGAAAGTGAGAACTGTGCTCTTCTCTTCACTGGACAGTAAGCCTACTGACTGAGACTCTCTGAGCCTTCTAAACGCTGCCCGCTTTTAAAGGGCGTTGCCCCTCGTTCTCGGTTTTTTTTTTTTTTATAAGTATCATGGCGGTTTATGGGGTCTGCCTGTCTAGGAAATGTGGAGATTTATTAATTTGCCCCCTCAGCTTTGCATCAGCCACTCTCCAGCCCTTTCCAGTTCTCCCAAATGCCTTTTGTCTCTTGGCTTAAGTTCTGTGGACAGGAGCAAGAGGGAGAGGCTCTGGGGTTAATGGAAGGTTAGAGAGCAGACGGAAGGGGAAGGGACAGAGGCCCTTTAAACCTACTTTTCAAAGGATCCCAGTTACAGCTTTGGGCTCATTTTTCCATTCTGCCTATTGGGAGGGTTTCTTTCACAGAGGCACCAATTCCCCCCTGAAACTGCCACCGAGCGCTTCTGGGTGGTGTGGGAATGCTGGCCTGGTCTGGTGACAGCACAGCTAGAAGTCACGCTGTCACAATAGCCAGGGCATCCTGGTTGCACCCCGGTCAATCAGAGGCACTGCATTTGCTACCGGAATAGAAGCTCCTCTGTACTAGTCCCTGCTCGCCAGCAGCGCTGATGGATGGTACCGGACAGAAAATGCTAAAGCACCGTGGGCCCTCACTCCGCCTCTTCAGTTCATCTGAAGTTAATAAAAAGGACTGGCCAGGGTGCCCATGTTTGTATGTGAATGGACACACACACTATGTTGGAATATGTCAGGCTTAAGCTATCCATGGTGTTCAAGGGTGGGATTCAAAGGTCACTTGTATTAATGGAAATCCCACACACATTAACGTTCTCATTGTTGTTAGGAGATCTCAGTTCCAGCAGAGAAAGCCCGATGCGGCTCTGGGGAGAGAGAGAGGCAGATCAGATGGAGTGCCCAGACTCCAGGCAGAAGCAAACAGACTGGCAAGTTTACCTTGCTGTTATATTGGCCTTTCCATGGTGGTTGGCACTCATTTGAAGGGTTGGCCATTCCAGCCTGAGAGTTGATCTCTCTTCATTCTAACAAACTTGTTTTAAATAGGAACTGGGATAGGAGGCTGTGAATGTAAAACTCCAGGCAGGGAGAGTATTTTCAAAGGGGCAGAGACCCCAAAGCAGTAATTCTGAGAATGCCCTTGCTAGAGGCCAGAAAGCCAGAAGGCAGGTCTGCCTCCTGCTTCTCCCCATGAGCAACTGTACCTAAAGACTGCCAATATCACTGTCTGGCCCCGAAAGGGCACATGAACACCTGGGTGAACTGACTACAAGGGCCACCTTCTCCTTCTCCGCACACCTCACCCTAGAGTCTGCCTTTAAAAGCCCCGACTGCCAGACATGGAGACACATGCCACCAGTCCCAGCACTAGAGAAGTAGAGGCAGACAAATTTCTGTGACTTGGATGCCAGCCTGATCTACAAGATAAGACCCTGTCTTGGATGGATGGATGGATGGATGGATGGATGATGGATGGATGGATGGATGGATGATGGATGGATGGATGGATGGATGGATGGATGGATGGATGATGGATGGATGGATGGATGATGGATGGATGATGGATGGATGGATGGATGGATGGATGGATGATGGATGGATGATGGATGGATGGATGGATGGGATGGATGGATGGATGGATGGATGATGGATGGATGGATGGATGATGGATGGATGGATGGATGGATGGATGATGGATGGATGGATGGATGGATGATGGATGGATGGATGGATGGATGATGGATGGATGGATGGATGGATGGATGATGGATGGATGGATGGATGGATGATGGATGGATGGATGGATGATGGATGGATGGATGGATGGTGGATGGATAGATAGGTTGAGAGATAGATTGAGAGACAGATGATAGATGGGGCTTCTAGCAGCTTGATGATACCCTAGTTCCTGGGACCCGCCCACCCACTGTCTAGGCTCAGTATGCACTCACTTGCATTTCCGCCTTCTCTCCTCTCATTTCTTCTTCCTGTCCCCATCTTGCCCTCCCACATAGGAACCTATAATATACTTCTCTCTAGACTCAGCCCTGGGTGGTCTGTGGCTTCCATTCTTCCAGCTCTCTAAACAAGAACCCCAAAGCCACTGTCTCAGGATGGCTTTGATAACCATTGGGTTTTTCAGGACCCTTACCTCTCAGAGAAATGCCCCACGCTTCTCAATCCTAATATGCCTGTATCCGCAACCTCAAGATACCAAGATGCATTTAACTACTCAGAGAAGCACGGAAAAGAAATATTATATATGGAGACCTTACCATTAAAAATAGGAGCTTAATTCATTTCCAGGTGCACCAATGCTCCCTTCCAGCTTTCAGAGACACTGCACACATGCGATGCACATTCATATAAGCAAAAAACCCATTAGCAGAAAATAAATGAATACATTTTTAATGGAGTTAAGTTTTGAGTGAGGTGTTAGCGTGCAGTGATAACTTTTTAGCCGAGACAGGGAAAGGAAGCCTGAGTGGTGGATGTGCTCAGCGCCCATCTAGAAATTATTTTATATATCTTGGCGAGGCGAGTGTTTAAAGACAAGGTTGCAGAAAGGCTGCTCATGACCACGACCACTGGCTGGCCCTGAGGGGACACATGGACACCTGGGTGACAGACTAGAAGACCCAGCTTATCTTCCTCCACACCTCACCCTAGAGTCTGCCATGAGCCCTAGGCTGTCAGACATGGTGACACGCCTTTAATGCCAGCACTGGAGAAGTAGAGTGTGTAACCTAAAATAAATTGCAAACACACGGCCTCATGTTCAAAAAATGAAGAGATTTCAAGAGCATAGCGGCAAAGGGTGCCTGAGAGTGCTGGGGCTGTGTCCATGCACAGGTAGCACTATGCAGTGGGGTTGGTCACTGGGACAGTCCTCTACTTGCTTGTCCAGTCATCTCAGGTAGCCGATGATGTCCCCAAATCTGTTGTCATACTCTATGTCTCACCGTGGTTTTTATAAGGACTGCTTGACAGAGAGTAGCAAATCTTTGGAAGAAACTGAAAGAAACACAATGTAAAACCAGAAATGGTGGCTAGTTCATGTCTGTCATCCCAGCACTCCAGAGGTTTAGGTAGGAGGACCATAAGGTGCGGGCCAGCCTGGGCTACACGAGTCTCTGTCTCAGACAAAAGAAAGATGTATCTGTCTTGCATACTCATACACACCAAGCTCTGTTTCTCAGTGAAGAGAGAAAGGGCAGAAAAGTATTAAGAAGGGATAGCGGTAACAGGTGATCCCATAGAAATATAATTTTCAACAACCGTCCATGGAAGAAGGTAGGAAGGGGAATTCTGCATTACCTCAACTACCTTCCCCTACTTACGGTATGGAACAGAGAGAGATTGTGGAGACAGTTGGGGGAGGGGGGGAAGTGTAGGACTGTTTGTGAACCATAACACCAAGTCCACCACAAAACAGCTAGCCATGGCAGTACCCCACCCCCACCTCCCGACCCCTGTCTTCTGATTATAGACCACCACCCCTAAACTGAGCTCCAGATATGCCCCGGTGTCGAGAAGGAATCCCAAATCCTTCCAGAGCACATTTAATCTTCAGTCTGACTAAAGGCAGATCCTTCAGCTCTAGGCAGTCATCAGAGGAAGCAGCCCAGGGATTGTCAGCCAAAGTTGTCATGTATGTCTAGCCTAGCCCTGTGCCAACTCCCGGGGCTACAGAATTCCAGGCTGGTACCATGGTAATCTCAGGCTTAGGGATGATACCAGATGGCCTGCTCAGCAGCCCTGGACATGATTACTAGTGAAGGACATTCGCAGACGAAGCCAATCGGTGAGAATTGGCTAAGAGTTTCTTCCAGTGCACAGATACGCACCTGCAAGAGCAAGCGTGTCCCAGGAAACATGTCACTAGATAGACGTAATCTCAAGTGACTGTCCTGAAGATGGATGGATTGCCTGACAGAATCCAAAATCAGGGAACTTCAAGAAAATGCAGACACGATTGTAGTATGCGTAAGACTGTAATAAATATTGTTCTGTATCAATTAAGGTAAACCTAAATGTGTTATGAGCATCTGACTTTTTTTTTTTCCTGTGACAGTGGCAAAATGATTAAGGTAGCAGTATTTAAAATCCTTCTAGCTGTAAACTCTATGCTTCTAATAGCCACAGGAATTATTTGAAGATTTAAAAATTATTTGAAGGAATTATTTGAAAATTTAATTCCAGATTACCTAATGTTCAACTTAATTTTTAAAACAGTTCCACGTGGATGTTAAATATTTCAAATGAATAGCTGGGCCTGGGCATGCAGCTCTCTGTACTGATAGCTCACGGGATGCTCACTTGGAGAGGCTGTGATTTGTGCTTATCTAACAGAATAAATGGTGTCTTTCCTCTTAGGTCTTTGGAGATGGAAAGTATAATTTGATCAAGAGATTCTTAATATTGTAATAGGATTTTAAGACATATGCATACCTTTAGGCAGTCATATAGACTGTATTTTGCCTCTATGGGGTACTTTTTTGTTATTTATGATCTATTTGCCTATTTGTTTCTTTTCCGGGTAGCTGTATGCGTGTGCCTGTGCATGCAACAACTCCTGTGGGGAAGTCGGAAGACAACAGTGTTAGTCAGTTCTTAGCTCCCGCCCAGGGGTCAGCTCACCACCAGGCCAGGCCCTCATCTGCTGAGACAGCTCAGCGGTCCCTGTGCTTACAGTTATATAAAATTATTTTGTTAGTACACTAGAAACTTGCAGTTACTGTAAATTTAAAGTCTCTGGTCTGTTGGTTAAAATAATAAGAACCTTAAAGCACCTTTGAAACCATAGCAATAGCAGTTTGGTAAACTTTCCTCCGCTGCCTTAATAAAGAGAATATTTCAACTTTCCTATCCCAAATTTTTAACCAGGCAAGTCATTCATACACACACACACATATATGTATTTTATATATAATGATTTTCTCACTTCTTCCTCTATCCTCTCCCATGTAGCCCTCTCCACTCCCTCTCAAATTCATATTCTTAAATTATTGTTTATATATATAATATATATACATATTTGTATACACACACACACATACACACACACACATATATATATACATGGGCATAGATGTATGAATACAATTGGCTAGGTTTGTTTAGTGTCACTATATGGATCTGTTTTTAGGACTAAACACTTGACATTGGACAACCATTTAGGGAGCTCATCCCTGGGGAAGACTGATTCTCCTTCAACAGTCATTAATTTCCTATAGCTCTTCATCTAAGGGTAAGCAGGTCTTTTGGCTTTGGTTTTTGATGCTGTCTTTGGTTAAATGACTTCTTAGACAATGAGTTGAAAGTGGAATTCGTGGGATTTCCCATCGCTAGATCCAAGTTTCTCCTACACAGGAAGAATGCTGCTTCCAAAGACTTACACCTTTTCTCTGTTTGTTTGTTTGTTTGTTTGTTTGTTTGTTTGTTTGATGTTACAGCTAAAGAAATTTGCTTACTTTTAAAAATGTGCACTAGGGGGAAGGGTAGCTACAGAGATGGTTCAGTACTGCTGCTTTTGAGGAGACCCGGGTTCCGTTCCCAGTATCTACAAGGCAGCTTACAGCCTTGATTTCCAGGGAAGCAGATGTCCTCTTTTGATCTCCTGGGACCCTAGGCACTGCATGCAGTGCACAGACATACATGCATCCAAAACACCTGTATGAATAAAACAAGAAGTAAACTTTTCTGAAAATTAAAAATAAATAGAGGAAGTGTACACACAGACATAGATCTAGGTCACGGAGAAGATCTTACTGTCGTGCTGTGATTCACCTCACGTGGGGTGGGGATGATAAAGCTTGTAGCTCGGTCGTGGTCTCTAAAGCAGTGTGTGTGTCACAACTGCAGAGTGAAGCGGTCACAGTTCATATCCGTGTATTTGCCTTTATCTGCAGCCTGAGTAGCATGCATGACTCTGTACTGAGGTCAAACGTCCTTTTGAGCTGCAGATCAGCTCCTGTGTGGTGAGCCTTGCTTGCACCTCTCCAGCTCTCTGGATAGGCTAGCCTTTATCTGACAGTTTGATCTTTAATTGCTCCTTTAGAACTTTTAATATCTCCAGAGGTTCTGAGTTCAATTCCCAGCAACCACATGGTGGCTTACAACCATCTGTAATGGGATCTGATGCCTTCTTCTGGTACGTCTGAACACAGCTAAAGTGTACTTGTCATATATATATAAAATAAATGATTAAAAAAACTAATATTTTTTTTAAATGGCACTCATTGGTCAGCCAGCCTAGCATGAGCTCTAGGCCAGTAGAAACCTTGTCTCAACAACAGAGTAGATGGTACTTCCTGAGGAACAATGCCTAAGGTTGTCCTCTTACCTCCACATGCACACACATGCACATGCACACACATATACATGCACACACATGCCAATGCACACATACATGCACACATATACATGCACACACATACATGCACACACATGCGCATGCACACACATATCCATGCACACACATGCATACACATACACTTGCATACACATATACATGCACACATGCATATGCACATATATGCATACACATGCACACACACAATAACAAATCAATATCTTTCAGATACTTGGGTTTGTTTTCTCATATATCTTGCTAACCAATTCTGTAGATAATTCCAGTTGAACCATTTTTTTATTTTACAAAACAAACAAAAAAACAACAACAAAAAAGAAAGATGTCTTACAGTGACAATGTCAATTAGATTATTGCCTTGTGTGATACTTTTTTTTTTGGAATTTGTGTTCAGTGTTTTCTGTTTACAGCTTGTCTGCTGAAAATTCAGTCTTGTTCTCTTTTAGGACAGATCATGGTCTTGGCACTTTTAAAGTTAAATATAAGGTGACTGCTTTCAGTGGATGTCAATTGTTTAAGCACAGGCCTCCTTTGGGGCTACTTTGAGCCTTGGTGAATATGCCCCAAAAGAAAGAACTGAATTGAGGCACTCTGTTTTTTCTTTAGGGAAGGCTTTCCTTTTTAACTCTTCTTCTAAAAGAATGCAAATTACATCTAAGCAGTCATCTTTCTCTCTGTTTAGAGATGTAAATATTTGTCTTCACTCTACCCCACCCCCACAGTCTGTTGTTCCCTTTTCCCCCAGTGTGTGTGTGTGTGTGTGTGTGTGTGTGTGTGTGTGTGTGTGTAAGGAAGAGAGGGGAGAGAGAGAGAGAGAGAGAGAGACAGAGACAGAGAGACAGAGAGACAGAGACAGAGAGAGAGAGAGAGAGAGAGAGAGAGAGAGAGAGAGAATCTCCTGTCAGTTCTGGTCTCTTTTTCCCTCTCCTCAACTTTGGAGTGGACTGGGGATTGAGGACAAACTTTTCGTGTTTTTTTTTTTTTTTTTTTTTTTTTGAGACAGGGTTTCTCTGTGTAGCCCTGACTGTCCTGGAACTCACTCTGTAGACCAGACTGGCCTCAAACTCAGAAATCTGCCTGCCTCTGCCTCCCAAGTGCTGGGATTACAGGCGCGCACCACCACCACCCAGCTTCGTTCACTTTTGTTAAAAGCTTTAATGGCTGAAACTGTTGGGACGACATCACTAAGCTGAGTTGGGAGATTGCTCTTCTGTTCTCACTCTTGGCACAGAAGGCTGACATTGTACATTATCTTGAACACGTAGTATTTACTGTGTTTGACTTAATGAAGTTGTGAGCCTTAGTGATATGATGGTTATTGTATTGATTATTGTTCCTGTAACAAATCAACCTGGTGCTGCCTGAGTTCCCTCTCATGGGCTAAAGAGAAAGAAGTTCATACAGCCAATCCCATTGAGTTATAATCCTTAAAGCCCGCAAAAGGAGAACTCTTAGCAGTGTCTTCTGAAACAGGAAGCTTTGAAACACTGGACAGGGCATAGCCAGACTAATCAGTACTAGATAACAGTGCCCTTTTAAATAGCATAGGACTATATTTAGACAAATGAACTAAATGCTAGATGTCATTTTATGGAAAGGGAATGAAAGTGTCAAATCTAATGTGAATGGCGATACTATCTTCTCTCCGTGGAGAAAAATGGTTGAAAGCAACTTTTTGTTGTGCTTGGACAATTCAACTGTGATGATGAATACAGAGAAGTAGAAAAAAGAACTTTTATTTAGGCTGCTCAATATTAGTAGGAATCCAGAGGGTGTGTATGTTACATATGTACACATATATGCACACACACATATTCTAAAGTATCTTGTGTTTTGTTTTTCGAATTTGGGAGATTTGTTCATACCAAAGCATACGTGTTGCTAGGATATACTAATGATGCTCAGGCCATTTTCAGAACTTTGGAATAACCTTAAATACAATTAATTTTTAGTGTTTGCTTATCTTATATTTAAAAGACTTTCTCAGTCACTCACAAGGATGAAATGACGGAAAAAAAATATATACTAGGCGTGCAAAATTATTTCCAATTATTGACAGCAACTTACCAGTGCAAGCTTTAGCTTTCCACTTGGGGTGAAAAGAAAACCAATTCATCTGAAGAATTCTGAGGAGCAGTTGACAAACCTTTGGGGAAAATGTCAAAAACAAGGCGTTAGTTAAAACTGGGAACCAGCTTCAGTGTTTCTCTTATTCACATGATAAAGTAGCAATCAAAATACACTCCTGTGATTTGTCACATCTGGGAGGAATGCCACTGTAGTTAAAGGGACGGTCTCTGGCTTTGGTGCAAAAATGAGTAAACAGGACGGTGTGAAGAGGAGCTGTGGGTACTGACCCTTAGCCTGCAAGCCGCAAGCTGCCAAAGGCACAGAGGTCAGGAGCCTGACGTGGGACGGCTTTCATTTGTCTGTGCTCTTAAAGGTTTTGATGTCAGAGCCCAGAGCTTTGGGTACAAAGGGTTTAGCCCTCAGCAGTTTTCAGAGTGCATTTTAGGGTAGTCCTGCATCAGCATGTTGGGAGTTGCTGAAGACAGCCCTGTACCCCAGGCCCCCACCCACCCATCTTTACAGGACACTTTTCTCCTCCATCTCCCCTGGCCCTTGTTTCAGAGTTACTCCTCAGGGTCAGAAAGTTGGCAATTTTTGATTTCTTAGTATTTCTAGGATGGCTATTCCAGTCCTTTATATAAAGTATATATCTCTAAGATATATGTTGGCACTCTTTTCATTTCTTGTGGCTGAATGAGAAACAGTATTTTCTTTTAAGTATAAAACTACTTAACAGTTCATATCCAGGGGTCTGTGTGAAATGCTACCTCGGTGGTAGCCCAGAAATGCCTGGCTGATCTGACAGTAAAAAGTCCGTGTGCTAAGATAAACCACAGCACCAGCCGCCTAGATTCCTTGTTCTGCCTCTACCTGGGACAGAGTTGATTACAACTCAGGAGATGCTATCTAAAACAGTCATAATCAGCGAGTTTTTCTTTGTGTGTCTGTGTGTGTACACAATACACTAAGGATGGAGCCTGGGGCCTTGCACATGGACTATAAATACACCCCCCCCCTCCAGCCCATTAACTCAAGGGAGTGCTCTGATGAATGGTGGAATAACTCATCAGTAAATGAAAACACTTGCCACAGAAAGTGATTCAGAGGTGACTAGGTTTCGAGCCCTGGAGACTGGCTGCCTGCTCACGGGGTGAGTGATTTAACCTCACTGTTTCTACGAGTTTCCTTGACTGTAACACGGTGGTAGTGATGTTGGTTTTCCCGTGTGAGAGGGAAATGAATCGACTATGTGAAGTGCTTAGAAGATGCTCAGCAGTAGACAGGTTAGTTCTTGGGAACCACCTCAATGCCAAAGAGACCCACAAGGAAGTCAGTTATTACAGTTTTATGTCAAAGTGCAGAAGTGAAGGTCTAGAAAGACCTCAGTGTGGGTCTAGCAAAGTACTGACAGGAAGGATGAGTGGAAGATTTTATTCACATCTGCGCTGTGTTCTTTGTAAGCTTGTTTTGCTCACTCTGCTGTCATGTTTAGGTCAGGAAGCCTCTGTGTTTCTTACTGACGTGCGTGTGCTGTCTCAGCTGGTTTGGGGTCCTTGGTTTGAGGGAAGTGGGGCCTCTGCTGTGCTGTGTGTGCTCAGGTCTGTTTCTTTGTTGTTCTCCGAGCCACCGGGTATGATAAAGATGTTACTAAATTCTAAACTTCAGTTCCAAGTATAAGACAATATATGTGTTCCAACTGACATTTCCCTGCTTCTCTAGACTTAAGAAATACAAACATCACAGGTGAATTCTTCAGCAGCTTAAGTCTGTTTCCATAGCTCCGGCATTGTTTGGAGACAAACAGTTCGATTTCTAAGGGAATGGTCAAAATTCTTTTGAAGACTTTCTGCATAATCATGGCTCTCCTGTATGTGTGTTCGTTTCTGAATTCCCTAAGTAAAGCTCACATTGATGAGGCATACCTCGCCGGTGATTACAACCAGTCAGGCTGTGATGGGATTGGAGGAAGATTTGGGATACCCACTTGTTTGGGATTCTTAGTTCCACTGGTAAAATAATTGAAGAATGAAGTCAAACTAAAGCTTAGTGAAATTTTTATTATAGTTTAAAGGAATCACAAGCTGTCAATCTCAGCCACTGGCTGGAAGAGGATGGAAAAGAGAGTGGGGCGAACCCGCCATGCCACTTGGGTTAAGCTGGCATGGAGGTCAGTCATGTGGATAGACAGGAGTTGCATGGTGGGGAGGGTAAGGGGAGGAGGGAGGCATTTTAGAAAAGAGAGAGCTTCATGACTGCAGCTCTGCAAAAGACTTCCTAGTGGAGGCTGGAGGCCTGGGAAGTAAATGTACATTCTCTCTTCTATCTCGTTAGCATGGCTTGGAGGTGGTTCTGCCTTTCCCAGGGATGGTCCCTTCATTGACCTGCCCAAGTAGAATGGAAGTCTCTACCCAGGCCAGAGATTTCATTCTCTAGAAGGAAATAGTTTTCCTTTAATGGGCCTTAAACCGCCTCTGTAACCGTTGATTGTGATACATAGTTGTGGTGTTCCCTCTTACAGTTCTTGCTAGGGTACAAAGGAAAGAGGTAGAGCCTCCTTCATATGCTGTGTGGTCATTCCACTATTGTGTTCTCGATGTCCCTTTGAATAGGAGTTCATAGTGCATACCATGTTTCCTGCCGTTGGACAGAAGTTAGCCTATAGTTTGGTTACCAAATGTATTAAATGGAAAGTTCCAGAAGCCAACAGAGCTCAAAATTCTCAGGTTCTCAATTGCACACCACCCACCCATCTCTGTTAGGCTGACAGATGTGAAAAAAAACTCTTGTCCATTGTATCTCTGCCTTATACCCTGTGCATCGGTTAGTCATGCAATGGGCATCTTCGTCATCGGTTCTAGAGATCAAGCATGGTGCTGTGGATACCTCTATTGTAACAGCAGACAGGGTAGTTATGCTTTTTATTTGCATACGCCAGAGGGAAGCTATAAAGTACTTCCTCTAAATAAAAAGCTTGAAAGTCCTCAGTTCAATATTGAACCAAAAAAGAAGTAGATGATAACTTTGCTACACTCCATGGTAAGAGCAAATCTTACGTTCATGAAATTGTGAAGGAAAAAAAAAGAAAGAAAGAAATATGTGAAGGAAAAAGAAATTAATGCTAGCTTTTGTTGTCCTGCCTCATAGAGCCCAAGCTAGAGCCCAGTGCCTGGGATTGCACAGTTACAATAGAACATGCTTTAGATTATAGAGTTCAGTGTTATCTGTAGCTTCAAGGCTATCAATGGACTTGGGATGTGTCTTTTCTGCATAAGGGAGGATATTATGTTGGTACTTTCCAAAATGAACTAGTCCATGAGCCTTTCCAGGATGTATCTTAAAACCCATTGCCTTTGTCAGAGTCCCTGAGCTGCGAACTCAAGTCTTCCCATGTCTGGCCTCCAGACTGGTTCCCACTGACTGCCCCCGCCAGCCCCTTTTTGCTCAGTTTACTTTGCGTAGTAGAAATATCTTGACTACCAAGACCTGGCTTAGGAGCTCTCTGTGGTCTTTCTTACAAATCAGTATCTGACTGGTCAAGAGAAACTGACCAAGGTACCCAAAATAACTAGTACTGAATATAATTAGAAATTTAGCAACGTCGATCCCGGGCAGAAGTCTGAGACCCACAATGAAGGGCTTGTCAACATTGTTGGAGAAATTTGCAGATATATGCATCTGTTAGCGATCAGTGTCCTGACTTAATGGACAAGTTTAAAATTACTGATTACGCCTATGTGCTTCTGGTTCCTTCTTGCAAAACAGATGAGTAGTTTTTGTCCAAAATTTGTTCCAAATCCTATTTTTTGGCAGCATGCTAGGTTTAGTCAGTGTGAATAGAGTATGCTCTCCGTGTCTTGATTAACTCTGCCTGAAATATCTCAACAGTGTCCATTTGGTCTTTCTTAGGTTATTGCTGCTAATGTTAAAAATCAACAACTTCTTTTAAGCTAGAGGAGAAAGTTGCAGCTGAGACTCTGACCCCCTTTCTGACATCGCCCCAAACCCCATTTCCGCTGTTCAGCTTCCCAGTCCTGAATGCGGAACAGTTAACCTCTGTAGCTCAAGGCCTTTCCCTCTGCCGTGGCTGGCCGTTGGTTTCATGTTCCTCCATTAAGTTAGAGGACAGCTCAATGGAAAGAGGTTATTATTATTATTAAATTGACTTTCATTTTATCCCAAGTACCCTGGATTTTCCATCTCTCCTAGAGGCCAGGACACATGTCTGAGTTCTTTAATCTTATACTCACCAAAACAGGAAAATGGTCGAACCTGTAGTCCTATGAGCGAGACGGTCAATCGATTCATTTCTTCCTAAAAATGACTTTTTACTCTATTGTTTGTGTATCTGTGTGTGTATTCATTAAGCATGTCAGAGTTTGTGTGTGTGTGTGTGTGTGTCTTGCACATGCACGTGTGCATGCACGCTCGCCTACCACAACAGCACGTCTCGCAGAAGTCGAAGGACAACTTTGAAGAGTCATTGCTCTCCTTCCACCATGATGTCTGTAAATGGACCTCCTATGATGAGGCGGGAGCCGCACTCTGTGCCATCCATCCATCGTGCAATGTCTGTACTCATGACCACAAACGGTGTGGACCGGATTAAGAGCTGTTTGGCTCCATGTGTGGCATTATCTTGGGTACAGATGTCTACAGTGAAATTGCATGCTAGGATAGAAATTGTACCCTCAGACACAGCCTTCGATGGACCAGTATGAGAATCTAGCAATAATATACGACGAAGCAGCCCTCAGAGCCTGAGATGGAAACTTGAGTTCAGTTACTAAGCTCTGGGCCACCAGAGGCTGCTAACTCCAAGCTCACGCTGAGAGATCAGCATTTGGGGGTGTTCCCTCAGTCATTTGTTGACTCAGATTAATCATTGCGTGAAGCAAGCCGCATTCAGCCCTTAGGAAAAGTTAGTTGCCTTGTTTGGAATCTAAGATGCTGGAACGGTAAACACTGAAAACACGCTTTGATGCTCAGATTTAACAAAAAGTTCAAAGAAAATAAAAGCTCTTAAAAAACAAAGCTAATATACCCTGCCACTTCTCATTGCTTTGCTTTAAAATATGAAGTGTTTCTTCTCACAAGCAAATAAGGCAGAGGTCATTATTTTTGTTGCTTGCCATAGCAAGAAGGGTATGATGGTTTTTACAGTGTTCTGGGAAAGGATAGCAGCTTTCATCACAGAAACCTAACTGGGGTGGTGGGCTGCCTTTACCGATGTAGATGGGGTGCCTTCTGTGTCCCCTGCCTTCTGTGTGCTCATGAGACAGACGTGAGCACTCCCATCAAAGGTGGCTTTAACACAGTGAGAAGTGTGTTTGGTACCCAAGCACGCAAGCCCACTTGGGAGGGAGACTCACTACTAGTGCTTGTTACATAGTTGAGAGGTCCTACCACAAAATAGAAATACTCACATCCCTGAAGCTGCTTTAAAAATGCCATTACAAACGTTTTCTGCCCATTATCCTCTGCTCGGACTGCCATTTTCCATCAGACTGTGCTTGCAGAACAAAGTCACAGGGTCAAAGATGAAATTACTAAAAATGTCAAGACTCGGGTTGCACAGAGCTCAGAGATAGCATGTGCAAGGCCCTGGGTTCAAGCCCTCTCATCACTACCAATGACAGAAAGTCCAGGCTAGTGGCCACAGAGTACTTAGCACACAACCCTTTTTGGCCGCGGTGCCTTTCAAAAGTGGGGTCCTGTGTGGACGTGCATGGGATTTTTCACACTCCCAAAGCCAGCCTTGGACACAGGTGTGATCACTACGTGATCCAACATGTCAGCCTGAAACCCTTTTCAAGTTAGAAAGAAATCGAGCAAGTTTATATAAATCATATTTATTAAGTAGATGTTGTGCAGAGTTTGGCTTGGAGTTGGGGGGGGTAGTTTCGTATGTGGGATGAGAAGAACGAGGTGTAAAGACTTGGAACAGGTAATGGCGTGAAGAAATTCAGTGACTGATGCCAGCTCCATTGTACAACTTGCCCTCCTGGGTCTTAGATGCCACTACAGAAGGATGCACAGCTACCTTTAGGATCTTCTGGTTTGTTTTCTAATGGATTTCTTGTATACTGTTAATTTTCTTTGGAAAAGCACTATAGAGAAAGGCCTCAGCAATCAGATCTTGATCCAACTCAATCCTCCGGAGGAAGCCATAAGCTGCGGAGCTACCCACAGTTTCCCTGCCTTCTTGCCTTGCCTGCAGCATAGACTTAGGCAGGGGGGCAGCTGGCCAGTAGTCCCCGCTTTCTTGTTAGCCAGACGAATGTGTTACAGCCTCCTACCATCCTATCAAACACCCAAGGTTAGCGTCACTGACTTAGAGAGGAGGGACTTATGCTAGCTCGCAGTTTTAGAGATGTCAGTCTGTGGAACCTGAGCAAAACAGCCTATCATGGTAGGAAGGATATTTAGGGGGTGGGGGGAGGCAAAGGAGATAAAGAAAGGGGCTGAGGTCCCACATTCTCTGCCAGGGCACACACACACACACACAGCAGACTGACATCCCCACAAGCACTACCTCCTAAAGTCCCCATACCTCCCAGGGACACTAGGCTGCCATGATGTCTTTGGTATATGGAATTGTGGGGCCGTCCTACTCCACACTGTATAATAATGTGAGAATTTTCAACTACTCCAAAGCTCTCAATTCTAGGGAAAAATAATTACTATTTGCTTCATAAAAATGAGTGAATTTACAATTTGTAATATATGTTTATGCCTATTCTGTGCACGCTGTCATGTTTTACATACTCTGAAACCAGTGTTATGGGTTCAGTTTCATTTATTGATGCTGACACTCCTAGCAGGGCTAGGAGCTGTATAGCCCAGTGGTAGAGCTTAGAATCTGCCCTGAGTCCAGTCCCCAGAACCATATTGGAAGGAAATAATTTAGAAATACCTTCAGGCAACAGAATCCAACCTTGAGGGAAATGTGTCTGTCCAGCTTGTAGCTATTTACATCTCAGGAGCAAAGTCACCTAATCACATGTCATCTGCATCTTTGAGACCCAGATTTGAGATTCACATTTCAAACATATCTGCTTATTTTTCTGCTCAAGATGTCTAGATCAGTGGTCTCCTCCTCCTCTTCATCTTCCTCTTTCTCCTTCTATGATTCCTTTGGGGTGTGTGTGTGTGTGTGTGTGTGTGTGTGTGTGTGTGTGTGTGTTGATGTTTTGCTTACATGCATATTTGTGTGAGGGTGTCAGATTCCCTGGAATTGGAGTTAGAGACAGTATAGACAGTTACGAGCTGCCATGTGGATGCTGGGAATTGAACCAGGCTTCTCTGGAAGAGAAGCCAATGCTCTTAACCTCTGAGCCATCTCTCCAGCCCCATATCAGCATTCCATTCCCCCCAGTTTCATCTCTCACAGAAGGTGATAATTTGCCTCTTTTGGTCACAACCACACTGCTTTCATTAGGTTTTCTATTGCTATGATAAAACACCATGACCTAAGGCATGGAGAGGAAAGGCTGTATTTCATCTTAACTTGTGTGTGTGTATGTGTGTGTGTGTGTGTGTGTGTGTGTGTGTGTGTGTGTGTCAGAGTTTGAGACAGGGTCTTACTACATAGTTTCCTGGCAGGCCTGGAACTTTCTGTGTTGGCCAGGCTGGACTTGAACACACAGAGATCCATCTACCTCTGTCTCCCAAATGGTTCGATTAAAGGAGTGTGCCGCCATGCTGGACTCACTCTTTCTCTTCACCCAGGGAAGCGAGGGCAGGAACTGAGGCAGAGACTGTGGGGCGCTGCTCAGGGGCTTGCTCATCCTGTGTTCTTATTGTACCCAGCCCCACCAGCTCAGGGTCGGCACTGCACACAATGAACGAGGCCCTCCACCATCAATCATAGTTAAGAAATGCCCTACTGACTTGTCAATGGGCAATCCCATAGAGGCATTTTCTCAATTAAGAGTCCTTCTTCCCAGATGAACTGTAAGCTTGTGTCAGGTTGACATAAAACGTAGCCTGCACGCCCACTGGCAGACAGACTCACGGGAACACAGATGATCGTAGCATTGTGGCAAATGGACTTAGTGTTCACGTCATATATCAAGGTCCTTCCAGTATCCCATGCAGCTAGTTACCAGTAGAGGGTTGTATCCAAAGATCCAGACGCCTGACCGGGAGTCAGTGTCAGCTGGGTTCCCTGGGAAACAGACAGCAGAGGCAAATTGCAGGTTTGTTTCTTCGCCTTGACCCGAAAGTCTGCTCAAGTCATTGACAGGGGATGGGGATGAAGGGAAACAGAAAAAAAGAGGCATGTTCCTGTCACCTATGATGCCGCCTTCTGCTGTGCATTTCCTGTTCACTGCCCTCCTTTAAGGACAAGAAGTGACAGATAGCCACTGCGCTCCGGGGTCTCTGATGACCAACCTCGGTGCTTCCCCTCCCTCTCTACCCTACCTTGCTGTCCCTCCACACTTATGTGCGTTTTCCTTGCTTTTTCTTGTGCTTCTCAGCTTATTTTGGCACTGTGCACCATTGGTTTTGTTGTTGTTGTTGTTGTTGTTGTTGTTGTTGTTGTTATTGGTGGCAGCGGCAGCGGTGGCGGCTTTGTTTCTGGTACAGGATCACACTGTATAGCCCATGTTAGCCCAGAACTCACAATCCCCCGCGCTGATTTCCACCTCACCCAGCAACTTGCCTCTTTCCTTCAGCCTCTGCATCTTTCCCCACTCAGCTTTTCCTCCGAGGCCCTCGAGTTCAACCCCTGTCAGATCTGAGCCCCTCAGCTCCTCCTCTGCTTTTCCGTTCCTCCTCATGTCTTCCGCCTGCCCGGACATCTCCTGACCACACCACTGTGATGTCCCCTCTCACTCTCTTCTCACTGTCCTCTCGGCGTCTTCTGGCCGTGCCTTATGTGATTGTCCCTGTGTCACTTTGGCCCCAGAATCACTCGGTAGACTCATTTTCCATCTGGGATGTATTCTCTCTCCTCACCCTGCCCCTTTGGTCTGTGTCAGCCCTTGCATCAGGCCTTCTGGTTCTAACCGCGTCATCTAGCACAGCGCCATCCACACAGGCAGCTCCGTCATGGATCCGGGTTGACACTGGGCAGCGTCCCAGCTCGCAAGTTGAGTTTCACGCCCTCCTCTCTGAGACAGTATGCCACCTCCATGCTTTTCCATCACTAACCTGACCTGTGCAGTTCTGCCACAGATATCCTCCTGAAACACAGAGGTGCTTTCGATATAGGACTCAGGTCCTACTCACCCCTACCTACTCCGCATTGAGCAATGGTGTCTTATATATAGTAACCACTCTCAGGGTGTTAAATACAACCGGAGCAGAGGAAAGAAGGAAAGAAAGAGACTCGAGGGGTGACAGATTGAAAGGAGGATTTGAAGGATGAAAGGCAGGAGACGAAAGGGCTGGCGGCCTGTCTGTAAACTCTCCACCTGTCCTGATGCTTGACTGGATGAAAGCTTCCATTAATGCCTCTTACCACTTCTTTGGGGTTTGGTTGTTGGTCTTGTTTTTTGAGAAGAGAGACACGTTCAGCATATAAGGAAAACAGAGAAAGTGGATTCGGTGTCCTTCACAGATAGCCTGCAAAGTCTCCATGCAGCCCAGTTTTTCAGATGAAGATTCCTTAGTGAACTCTCACCCATGCCCACAGACTAGGACCCTGAGGCAGGGGCATTAAATGGCTTAGCTAGCTAACGGGAGAGCCAACCATCAATGTTCTTCCAGCATACCCACTATGAAATAACATTTTCTCTTTTCCAAGAGGGTCCAGGTCAACATGTAAGGTGGGAGATTACAGTTAGTAAGCAACTGTGAACCCTGAGGCCCTGATGCTTAACTAGTCTTTCCAAGGTTTCTCATTAGGTTCTCTGAAGAACTCAGCATTGTCGGAAATAGTATTTTTCAGTTCTCTGTGTGTGTATGTGTGTGTGTGTGTGTGCGTTAGACTTTGCTGCTCAGGAATTATATATATTTTTTAAAGATTTATTAATTGTTCTATGTCACACCGGAAGAGGGTGTCAGATCAAATCTCACTACAGATGTGGTTGTGAGCCACCATGTAGTTGCTGGGATTTGAACTCAGGACCTTCAGAAGAGCCATCAGTGCTCTTAACCACTGAGCCATCTCTCCAGCCCAGGAATTATATTTTTGAGACCAGGTCTCTTTGTTGGCCTGAAGCTTACCAGGTAGACTCAGTTGGCTGGCCAGCAAGTCCCAGGGATCCTGTTTGTGCTTCCTACGTGTCATCACGCTAACTTTATAAACATGAGACCTTGACCATGAACTCAAGACCTCATGCTTTTGAGGAAGGAACTTACCGACTAAGCTGTTTCTCTTAGCCCTTCCTGTCCGTGTCTAAGTCGGCGAAGCACATAGATGCGAAATAGCTGTGTTTAAATGAGAGGTGCGAACTGGCCCTGGCTCTCTCCCCACTGATCTGGTCCTCTTTCCTCCGTTGTCATGACCACAGAAGAATTGAAAGGCTGCTCAGGTCACAGCTGTGAACTGCTGATGAGACCCTTCATCCACTGTGGCCACTTCCCCGGGTTCATGGTGGCCATCACCTGCTGAGGGTGTTGGGCTGGTGAGTGTGTTCCGGCTTCATCTCCGTCTGCCCTGGGACTGTTTCTTCACCGGGAGCCCCCGCTCCGTGGGTGGTACCGTCAGTCCTAGAGGACACCCTTCTACAGTCCCTTCCCCATGGCTGAAGACCCCCAGCTAGGAGGCAGAATGGAGCTCAAGTAAAAGTCTAAGGAGAAGTGTGCTGTCCGCCCACTTCCCTAGGTTGAGGCTGCTAGACTGGCCATCCTGCTGTGCACATTTCTTGGAAGAAGCCCCCGAGGAAGAAAGTTGAATCCAGTTGCTAAGCTGCACTCCCCCATCCCTGTACTCACACCTTTTTTTTTCTTGCAGGATTTTATTTGTAAAGATTCATTGGACAAGGGTAACGGGCTTAATGAAGACAGGCTCGTGGTCACCGTGGACCTCGGTCGCCTTAGCTTCCTATTTCGTCTCCTCCCCTCCCCCCTGCTACTCCCTTCCCTCCTTCTAAATGGTCTCCTTTCTCTGTTCACGTATTTAAGGATTCTGTATATTATCTATGGGAAATAATGTGCCACATTTGTCTTTCGCTGTCTGGCTTAGTTCACTTAACATGATGATTCCAGTTTCGTCTGTGTTCCTGGATGACCGAAATGCCACCGTGTATATAATACCATGTACGCTGCCTTCACTTCTCCCTCCATGGCCGGCCACCTGGGTTTGCTCCAAGCATTGGCTACTGTAACTGGCACGCACACACACACACACACACACACACACACCTCTTAAACCATATATGCAGCTTGACCATGCATCGCCTTTATTTTGGTTCGGTTTCTCTTTGTAGAAACAGATTCTTTCAGCTCCTGGTTTCCATATGGGGAAGCACTGCTCCTATCTGGCAGACTACTGAGAACACTCGGGATGTCTTTGATGGTCACTATGACGAGGAAGTAGTTGTGTTTAATGGACTAAGGCCAGGATAAGGCCAGCGTGCAACAGGAAGCATGCCTTTATCTCAAGACGTGCCGTTAGCGTCGCCTTTGAGAGTCTCAGCACTTAGATGAAAGTGTCTTGTTCTTTGCTGTCTGTTCTGTGTCGATGAACTGTGGGTTTCTTAGCTATATTGGCAACCTGGACATTACTAATATAGCTCTTTTTTTTCAGACCTTCAATATATCTTCCAAAATGCTGCAAAGCCAAGCAGTGATTGATGTATCAGTGCACTCATCATATAATCCTAACATACTCTCCTCTCTACTGTACTTTTAGAGCATGGCTTGGGGTCCATTAGAAAACAAGGTGCTTGATTTTTACCTATGTGTTTTGCAGTGCTGCAGGTAGAGCCTAGGGTGGAGAGGTCATCTGGGCGATTAGCTGTCTCTGGTCTTGGTTATGGGAGCTTTTGTAGAACCGATGACAATACAGATAGTATAAGGGTCACTTAGACTATTAGGTATCTCCAGTCCTGGCTGTAGGGGTTTCCTACGGCCTGGCCCTGAGATATCCCAGATCACCAGGCTCTTAAACTGTTTTGGTTCCCGGCTCTCTTGCATCTTTCCTGGTGGAAAGACAACCCTGTGTGGTCGACATTCCTTCTAACATTCGGGGGGGTGGGGGAGGGTCCTGGGTACAAGGACCCTCAGAGCTGTGCTCCCCATACCTCCTAGAGACTAAGGAAGTGCTTTATCATTGAGCCGCCTCTCAGCCCAGCAGAAGACCTTCCCGATCATTCTAGAGAAAGGAAAAAAAGTAAAACTTAGGATGAGGGAGCCAGTCTGGTCCGCGTCTAACTATGCCGTGGAGTTTTGAAACATGCTCACTGTTGGTGGTCTCACAGAGCGACTTCAGACAGGGCAGGAGTCCGGGACAGAGCTCCGAAAGGGCTGCTCTCTCTCCCGTTTAATGTACATTTTCAAGGCCCTGGTTTGAATGTGTCTGAGATAATTGGTGCCCCTAGGAGGCACTCTGCTAAGCGGCCAATTCAGCTCCTCTTCCCCAGGGAGGATAATTGTTGTTAAAAAACAAAACAAAAAAAGTAAAATGTGTTGTTTTCTCTTGTAATTATGTAACTGACATCTTTATATAATAATACATTTGGGTGGTCTGTCCCTGAAATCCTTGGTTTGTTAGGAAACATTACCGTTTCCACCAGTAATAACTTACTTCTAAATATTATGAAAGAATTTCATATTGTTACATTGCATCATTATAGTAATCAGAAGCTAAACTCTCTAAACGACTTTGCCACTGGAAAAGGCTTCTAGGGTTTTTTTGTTTTGTTTTCTTTCTCTATTTGTTTATTTTGCTTTTTTTTTTCTTAAATGAGCTAAAACGTTCATGAGATGGAATGCTATACGGCAGTGTGTCTGAAAATAACAGATACAAGTCTGTCAAAGGAGACCGTGGGGCCTCAAAGCCACTGTGGTCACAACACGGCGCGTCCTTCTTACTGTGGTCTCTCTCCATTGGTTCATTTTGTCCCATTGCACTGGGTTAGGACCTGGGATCATCCCTGCTGTAGCAAACCACAAATATCTTAACAATGAGCACACCGCCATTAGAGTTGGGTTCATTTTAATCCACGTTGGTAATGTAGTTCTGGGCCTTGCTTGATTAAAAAATGACCCACTTAACACAAACTGAGTGGAGTTTTCCCCCCCTGTAATTCTTCTGGGACTGCAGATTGCCATGGTCCTGAGGAGATAACCATCACTAATCCCAGATTCAGCCAGGACTTGACTCTAACGAATCCTGATGGCTGATTATTCCGCCCGAGGCATTCTGTTAAATTGCTGTTACCTCAGATTTGCGTGGGAGGCCTTTGCAAAGTAGCAGAGGGGAGAGTAAGTCTGCAGATGAAAAACGGAGAGAAAGAGGGGAGCCCTGAGGGAAAAGAAATGGGAAGTGAAGTGAATGTATAGGAAAGTATAAAAAAAGGCAGGGTCACAGTTGACCAGAGTTGGTTTTAAAAGGTGAAAAAGGCTAGGCTTGCTAGCACACACCTGTCATTCCGGTACTCGGGAGACAGACAAGAGACGCGGTAAGTTCCAGGCCAGCCCAGCTGCATAGTGAATTCCAGGCCAGCCTGGCTGCATAGTGAGATGCTGTTTCAATCTCCTCCCCACCCGCCACCCAACTTAAATAAAGACCTGAAATGGGAAAACGGAACATCTGAGATAATAGCAAGCCCAGCCTTATGGATTCAATCAGCAGCCCGGTCAGCAGTGGCCATGTGCAGGGAAGTCAGGGGCTTTGTAGAGGATCTCTGTGTTACAGACACGGGAGTGGGGCCATCTCTCAAAAGGAAAACCTCCACCTCCTGGAGGTCCTCCTGGTGGGCACCGTCTGTAACCAAGATGGAAGAATTCTACTTAACATCCCGAATTAATGCTTCCAGTGTCTCTCCACAAAGCAAATGTTAAAGTCTAGTATTTTAACATTTAACCTTGTCTGCAGTGTACCAATGCCCGCCAGCCACCGTGCCTAGTAGATATCTAGTATTGTCTTCATTAGAGACCGATAGTCATCTATAATGGTTGACCCAGTGTGGGTTATATTACAACCCAAAACAGTGGTCACATGAGAAGGTTCTAGTTCATACAAACTAAACAAGTCACCTAATGGTAGAAACTTGTGGGGAAAACAAATCGAACATGTTTTTTAATGCCTTTGCATGGCAATAGCCATAGGAGATATCTGGGGTGTCGGTGCTTTCTTCTCAAGATAAGGTGTACATCAAAACTGTATAAATTCAGTTCTGTGTGCGCGCGTGGACACACACACACACACACACACACACACACACACGCACGCATTCATTCAGCCGTTTATCAGCAGTAGCAAATGGAACCAGTGCATAGAAGTCAGAGGGTCTATAGTATGGTTTTAGAGAGACTTAGAGTAGTGTCACCTCACAGTAAGAAACCACCACTTGGTGCTGGACTCTGTGTGTGTGTGTGTGTGTGTGTGTGTGTGTGTACAGGCACTTGTGTGTTCTGACATCTTAGCATTGGGACTCCATCACTCAGAAAAATGAAAAGTCCCCTCTTACTCTTCAACACACACCAGGGTACCACAGTCACTCCATAGAGGATATTTGGAATTTCAGAGTAAAACATGGAATAGTTGGTGATTTTCAGACTCCCCCGCACCCCCAACACACTAGAACCTCAAAGTAGTTCGCAGTTTCAACATTAGGTGGCGCTACATTCCTTTTGATGATGTCATCTCTCCCTGAGGTTGAGTTTGGGGGACATACAATGCAAACACTGTCTGGTAGGTTAGGTAGTACAACTGGAAGCATCCAGTCAGACCCTAAGACTTGAGAAGTCGCACAGGGCGACTTCTGACATATGTGCGTATCCTTTCCTAAGGAATTGTGGTTTAAAAATAAACGTACACTTTGGGTTTTGAACTCTTAGTATTGTTTTCTTCAAATTCCTACTAGCTTGCAAAGGCAGCTACTTAGGACTTGTTTGAACCTAACTACTTAATAAATGAGCTATTAGATATTTTGTTTGGCCAAGAGACACTATGAAAACTTTCCAAGACTAACGAATTCATGGATCAAGGAAGTTTGGGAACCTTAACTCAACTGTGAACGGTCGCGCGGCCCATTGGAGTTGTAGCGAACGTCTCCAGGAGGTTGGCTCATTGACGCCTGTGCTCCCGACTCTACCCTCTCCATCCTGCCTGGCTGGCGTGAGCTGCAGTGTCATGATGCTTATTCCCTCCCTTCAACATAGGAATTCTTTCCTTCTCAGTAAATCCAAAGGGGTAGATATTCCCTACCAAGTAGGTCATAGGAGTTCCTAAGATTTGACTGTTAAAAAAAAAAAAAAATCTCACAGTAAATTCAGCCTTTGAATTCAGCCCTTTGGTTCCATTTCAAAACTGGAGTTGTAGTCTCAGGGTGGGGATGGTTAATAAGCTAAGTAAATCCCAGAATAGATTCAAACTTAAGAAAGTATGATATTTTGAAATTAAATATTCAACGAGGAAAAGTGGTTTTGTTTTATTTTTTTAAAGTGTCTCAAAACAAATCCCAGATGACCCAGCAATGCAGAGTCGACGCCGCGGATGACTTGGCGCTGCTTTGCCAGTGCATCACCAGGCAGTTCCTTACTTGCAAGAATATTCATGACACGGCTCCCTGAGATGGGAACCTCCAGGGGGTTTTGAGATACAATTTAAATGTTTTAAAATTCAGTTTACCTCCAATTTTTTTTTTTCAGAAGCAAAACTTTGGATTTAAACAAGGTGGCAAATGTTCCCAGAAAATACCCACCTGTGGGGTGTGTAATGAAGGGCAAAAAGGCCCACCCACGTGTGTGTGTGTGTGTGTGTGTGTGTGTGTGTGTGTGTGAAAATGCCCACCCACAGGGCCATGTGTGGAATATCTGCACTGTGCAGAGCCCACACTCGGCGCCCAACAGCTTCCCTTTGAACACACACCGAGCTTGGGCGCGAAAACCCTGCCTTGGCTGCTGCTTGCATTTGATCCTGTCGGAAATGAGACTAATTGCTTAAGAATTTCCATCTTAGTAAGGCTGTTCGCGCCTGAAATTAATTGGACTTTTCACAGAATTTTTAAGACTTACTTGTACAGAGCCCTTGGCTTTCCTGGAGCTGGACACATTCATATTTCCAGACTTCCCCGATGTACCATCTACACAGATGCCCACCCGAGGAGCACGTTTTACTTAGTAATCGTGTGATTGCGACGGGTTGTCTGCATCCTCTCAGTCAGCAGGGGACATCTCTGTGCATACCTTCTTAAAAACCCTTTCTGCCTTCCTAACATTGCTAATTACCGCCCTGCTTTCAATCTGGTCTCACAAAACAAGAGCCCTGAAAAATGTTTACATTCAAAGTGCCTTTTGCACGAGCATATCAAAGTTCTGCGTAAACACTAATTACTTCACATTGTTCTGTGAGTTTCCTTTTTTTTTTTTTCCTGTCCCAAAATGAGGCTTTCGATCCTTTGGCCTTCCACAGTTGCCAGCCTGCGGGCGGGCACAGTTACTGTCGATTTCTCAAAGAGAGGGAGCATCAGTCCGAGCAATTTTGTGTCTCTTTGTTGCTAATGCCTAGCTTTGCAAACTGTATAGGATGCACACATGCGCATACACACGAGTGTACACATGGGTGAGCACCTGAGCCTCCACAGGAAGGGTCTGTATGAGGACATCACATCCTGTCAGCAATGAGTTGACCGGTCTCACAACCGTGACATCTTCCAAATGCCCAGAGAGCACAGTGACTCACATTCTAAGAGGAAACTGGGGTGTCTTTTTGTTGTTCATCCCGTTACTCTTTTTTTTGTGTGTGTGTGACACAAAGATTTTGAAATCTGAGAATTGCCTTTTAGTGAGTTTCAAGATAAGGACACATGAGTCTGACAGTGTGTGCGTGCAACATAGACTCCTAGCCTCATGCCGCTATCTCATGTGCCAGGTACGTTTTGAAACGCTATCTTTTCTCCTTCATTAGCCGAACAATGTATGTTTTATTCTCTCCATTTCACAGAGGCAGAAAATGAGATCCAGGGGTGTGAACTCCTTTGCTTAGTGGGTGGTAGGCGTGGACTCCTTGCCAGGTCGGATTGCACGGGGCCCACCATGCAGGCAGGTGGCGTTGTCGTCTTCCTGTTCCATCCTCAAGGGCTTCGTACAGGTTTTGTAGGAATGGCGGTAGAGCTTCCTCAAGTAACAATTTACCTTCCTGGTCTGTTTACATTCGTTCCTGTTTGTTTCTTTGTTTGCTTGTTTGGTTGGTTGTTTTCCGGCTTTAATCCTCTCCCACAGCATCTCATTTATCTGTGTTGTGCATTTTGAAGTCTAAAGGGCCACGTGCAAGAATGAACGGACTCCATCAACGTACGCTGTCTGTCTTGGAGTCGAGCTAGAGGACGCTGCTGTTTCCTTTTACTTAGAAGTTCTCACCAGGGACTGGCGACAGCGCAGCTCCGTCGGCTGCATGCCTGCCTGGCGTGATAGGAAGCCCTGGGTCCCAACCCTGCACTGTATGAACACAGCATGGTGGCACACCTGCCGTCACAGCCCTGGAGAGGGGCAGGCAGGGGCATCAGCAGTTCAGAATCATCCTGTGTTAGATAGCAAGTTTGAGATTTGAGGCCAGGCTGGGATACAGGCCACCCTGCCTTGGGGATTGGAGGGTGGGGATCTGCAGTCAGAATTGTAAATTGGAGGAGGACATGCCTTCCCAGTTCAGTGGTTACAAGAGATTAGTGTGATGAGACCCAAAGACTAGTCACAATGGGGGGTCATTTCCCAGTCCCACGGGAACGTTCCTACCAGGGAACATCAGAGACTGGGCCATCTTTGCCTCTTTGAAATCTGGAGACCTAGGACTGGGGGATGATCTTAAGAACATGGGTCCAGTTATATTATGCATTCTACCTTTATGTGTGTTTGCAAATGCCATTATAAAGAGCAGGAGTGTTGTATACCTATGTTCAGAGCCCCATTCACCATAACAGCTAAAATGGGCAAACTGGATGGTGGCGTCATCTGGACTGGAGATCACACCTGTCACACCCTCACTGTAGCTCCCAGGCAGCTGTGCAAAAGAAAGATGACAAGACACCAAACCCAAGAGCAGAGCCTCAGTCACTTCAGGCATCTCTGGACAAAGCAAAGGACAGTTCTTGCTTCTGACAGAGACACACTTTTGACAAGAATCAAGGTCCCTGGCCCTAAAACAGCCTGCCTAGTGTCTGGTCTCCTATTTCTAGCATTTCCCCTTATCTGTGATTCTCTAAGTGTAGGAACACATCTAGAGAAATCAGAACGAAGACTGACAGAGGCCGAGGGTGAAGGAAAGGGAGAATTACTGTTTACGAATGTTGCTTTGTAAGGTGGGAAGGCCAGGAAGATGGGGCGTGGTGGTGGGTGTATAACTTTAAAGTGTGCATACGTTGAGCACGGTTGGTACAGACAGTTGCATGGGGGTGAAGTTGGCTTCTGCAGTGGGGGGAGCACCCCGGAAGTTGTCAGGGTAATGCTTGTACCCCATTCATTCCCCCATAAGGAGGCGGGCTAACTTTCATGTTCCGTTCTTGGGAAATCCCTGACATTAGAAGAAGAAAAGACCTCCTCAAGTAGGTCCTGCTGTCAGTGGAGCTGGATTTTACATGTGAGGAAGGGAAGGTTGGTGGGCAGCCCCCGTAATTAAAGAAACTGGCAGCATAACCTAGCTACAAACCCAGCCTCTTCCCTCTTCTGGGTCTTGAAGAAATCATGAGACTCATTTTGGCCACAAACAAGCAAGTTCCAAAGTCAGAATTCAAGTTGAGATCAGAGTTTTATTCTCAGTAAATTGACCATAGAATAATGCAATCTAAAAAAAAAAAGACTAAAAATTTACTGTTGATTTAACGGTGATTTAAAAAGAAAAAATAGCCAAAAAATTTAGTTAAAGAATACATTGGACAGAAAATTGGAAAAAGCCAGTTAGCTACCGGTAGCTATATAGAGTAATCACACGCAGACAAATAAATGAAAAGGAAATCAGTGGAATTAACTCAGCAACATTTTTGAAGTTAGTTTATTAATAGCTATTATTATACTATAATACTTATTAATCTGTGTGTGCACATACACACACATGCACATGTACATGCATGCGTGTGAATGCACACATGTGCTCCTGGCCGCCTAGCTGTCCCCCCTGTCTCCTACGCTAACCTTCTGAAAAGTTGGAAGCGGATACTGATGGTGATGGTGTTAGCTCACGAGCCAGGGAAAGGGTGGAAATCTACTTCACAGTGTTAACTATGTGAGCTTTGGGGCCTCCGGAAAGACTTTCGCCACTACCATTATTCCAGTGCACTGTAGATCAAGTTGAATTGAACTGAAGAACATCTCTTCAGAATATAATGTCCGTAATGTTCAAAACAGAGTTTCTGTGATGGAGGGAGGGGGGGGGGTAAAGGGAAGGAGAAAGGGGGAGGGGGGATCGAGGGAGAGCAAGAAGGGAAAGACCCAGGATCCACGCAGGCCAAGTAAGATCACACCAAGACCCATGGTCCGTGCCGTGGGAAACTCAGCTCCACGCGTGGAACAGCTGGAGAGGCCAGGGGAAAGCAGAGGGGAGAGAACAAGATCGAAGGAAGACGTAAAAACAGAGAAGACTCTGAAGGAAGTGAGGCCCAGGCCGGGAGGCCTCTCTTTCAGTTCTTTATGGCAAAGACTGAGATTCTTTAAATGCCGTGTTCCAATTTCTTTTCTTGCTATCATTTCTCTAAATGCGTGAGTGTTTGTGGACAGCTAGGACCGAATATCGGGGAGTTGGGAGAGAACAGGGTGCGGGTGGACCTGGGGTGATGCACAGCCTGTGAGCAAGACCGGTGGTTACATCTGTCAGACAAGTAGAAAATGGAGGGAACTGGTTCTGGGAGCTGTGCTCCGGGGAGTCGTGCGGAGCCTGGTAGAGGCTGCCTGAGGTTACCTAATGGCTTTCTTCCTTCCGTCTCCTCTTTGTGAATCATCACCCACCCTGCCCTTCGGCGGTACATGTTTGAGTCACTGCTGAATTCAGATATCTCATTAGACCGGGAATTAAGGGCTATTAAAAATGATTTGCTGCTGGTCCCAGATTAAAGACGGCAGACCAATTTACCATTACAGATGCCCTGGTCCAAAAGAAAATGCAAATTGTCAAGATGGAGCAGTTAGAAGCAGGGTGAAGTAGAACGCATCTCCCCTGACGTTCTTCAAAGAGAAAGAACGTTCGCTGAGATGGCACAAGTGGCCTCCCTTGACCCGCGTCCAACTGAAAACGGAGGAACTGTCATCAGTCGGGAGAGGATGTCCAGACCTAAGTTCTCTTGAGTCTCTTATGGTTCAAAAGCATTGAGTCAGTTAATGGTCTTGAAGACAATGTATTTTTAAAAATTATATAGTTGCTTTATGTTACATATTTTCTCTGTGTCTCTCTGTCTCCCTGTATCTCTCTCTCTCTCTCTCTCTCTCTCTCTCTCTCTCTCTCTCTCTCTCTCACACACACACACACACACACACACACACACACACACACACAGAAATAATAACCTCTAAAAAGCAAGAACCTAGCAATTCCCTGAACAACTGTGAGGGTTCACATCCGTATAGAATCATCTGTCTCAGGAAGGGTTCCATTGTCTTCTATTTATAATGAACATGATATCATCCACTGTACTAAGACAGTGAGACCCACTGTCCTGTAACTGTGAAGACACTTACATTGCATATCTGGAATGATTACAGATTATTAAGTCTTTCATTTGTGATAACTTAGCCATGCTTCCCAGAAATTCTAAAACATGAGGTCATCTTTTCAGGAACCCAATTCTTGTCGTTCCCCCCACCACCACCACCACCATACCATTGGATGAATAATGACTTTCTTGGGACTTTTTCCTACTTGCACCTGATATATACTCTGATCATTTACACTCTTGCACTCCCCTCCCCGGCTTTTCACACACACACACACACACACACACACACACACACACACAATGTCTCTTTCCAGGTCTAGACTCCATCTATGAGAGCAAATGTGACCCGTGTCTTTGTTAGTCTGTCTCATTTTGCTCAGTGACCTCCTGTTGATGCCATCCCATGGTTTCTTGTGGCTGACGGCTCTGTTGTGGAGATCTAGCCTTTATCTGGTTACCCATTCGTGAGCGCCCAAGTGGATGCCACGCCTTGGCAGTCGCGCTGTGATAAACGTGAAACGTGCAGCCATCTCTGCTGAATATTGATCTCGTCGGGTATAAACCAGGGGGCGGGCGATGAGCTGCACCGAGTTCTAACATTAGGTTTTTAGGGATCCAGAAGATTCAATTCTTGAGCTTCTTTCCCCGGCTGTACGCCACAGTCATCCCTCAGACACGACTATCATGTACTCAAAGGTATAAAACAGTTGGCTGTTACGAACTGGATGTTTTGTCCCAAGAAAATTAAAATGGGCCAATAAAAATCCAAGTATGACAGGCTCAAGCAGTGTTGGAAAACAGAACGCGAGACTTGCTGGGTTTCCCTCAGCTGCCACGGGGGCCTGGCTTCCTGTTGCTCCTCCGCGCTTGCCTGAGTCCTGAAACCCGTCCGTGCGGATGTCTCAAATACCTTCTCTATTCCTACAAGGAGAAGTCTAGGCCTTCTATCTGGGTGTGGAGAAGGCTTCATGTTTTCTCAGGAGTTCTTATGGATATTATAACCAGTGTCATTCGCGTCTTTAGAAATAGGAGTCTTAAGAAATAGTGTTTTCAACCCCTATTTGTAGACGGCTTCCAGGGCCCTGACAAGCGTCCAAAAAGAGTCAGACACTGGATACTCAGCCTTAAGAACAGGCTGGCCTCGAACTCACAGTGCTCTGCCTGTCTCTGCCTCCCCAGTGCTGGGACTAAAGGCGTGCGCCACCACGCCTGGCTCTGCTGCCACTCTTGTCGCTGATATTTTCATCTCGTTCTTCACCGGGACAGTTAACCAGAAAAATCATGACGGACAGGCAGGCAAATGTATAATTTCCCCACCCCCACCCCCGCGTACAGGGATACAGATTCTTTTCTGACGTTATGAGGTCACCAGTTGGTGGGGGAGCAATTGAGGTCTGTAGTTTTTGGTGTTAGTTGTCAGTTTGACCGGATTTAGAATCACCCAGGAGGCAAACCTCGGGCGTGTCTGTGAGGGAGCGTCTAGGCTGTGGTCCTTGAAGTGGGACGAGTGACCCTAGCTGTGAGCAACACTGTCCCACAGGCTGTGGTTCAGGACTGAGTGGGAAGGAGAAGCCCAGCCGGGCACACAATTTATCTTGTCTCCTCACTGTGGGTGCAGCGTGACCGCCGGCCGGACACTCCTGCCTCCATAACTTCCCTGACCTCGGACCTTGAGCCAGAATAAACCTTCCCTTTCTGGAGTTGCTTTTCATCATATGTTCTAACACAAGGAGAACAGTAACTAACCGGAGGCCTAGCTGAACCACGCCATTCCCATAAGTGGGTTTGCCCGGCCACTTATTCCCCACGCCCAATGATGTAGGATCATTGTAGGAAGGGCCTTCAATATGCCTGAGTGCTTCGTCACGGGAGTTTGACTCACTGGAGAAACAGATTCACTGCTGTAATCTAAACCCGCCACCAGTGTCCTCTCTTACATGTCAAATTCTTGCTGTGTGTATGCCCTTACTTAGTAAAGTTAGGGCACCTGAAGTTAGGCAAGTATAGACTAATACATTCTGGATAACTTCTTTTTTTTTTTTTAAAGATTTATTCATTTATTATATGTAAGTACACTGTAGCTGTCTTCAGACACACCAGAAAAGGGGGTCAGATCTCATTATAGATGATTGTGAGCCATCATGTGGTTGCTGGGATTTGAACTCAGGACCTTTGGAAGAGCAGTCAGTGCTCTTACCCGCTGAGCTGTCTCTCCAGCCCCTGGGTAACTTCTTAATATCTCTCTACCCATCGCCTCTCTCTCATTTAACTATAAATTTCTTCTAAAGAGCACAGAAACAACCATGTTTATATTCTAGGTAGACATAGTATAGCACTTAAAATTCTGACTTAAAATTAGGCCTTCCGCTTCAAAACTCTCGGCTTGAAGTGTCTATTAGCGACTAGTTAGTCGTGTGACTCCTTCCCTCATCTGTGAAATAATGAGAACACCATACCATCCATATCATAAGGAGTAGCAAACGTAAACTGAATTCCCCACATGCTCCTGGCAACACAGAGATGCTCCTTTGAAGAGTGACTGGATATTAGTTTTCAAGCTACCAGGGAAACAGAGAAATCGAAAATGGATAGGATGTAACGCAGGTGTAAGAAGCATTGGCATAGTTACAAAGTGGCCATAGGAAGGAGAAAGGGGGAAAGGCAGAAGTAAGGTCAACGTTGTGGTGCACACCTGCAACCCTAGCACTTGGCGGATGGGGGAAAGAGGACCAGGAGCTCAAGATCATTCTCGGCTGCATAGGGTGCTAGAGGCCAGCCTGGGGTACATAAGACGAGTGTGGGGGAAACAAAGAAAAAGATCAACTTGGAGCATGGCTCAGTGAATAAAGTGATTGCTATACAGGTGTGAGGACCTGAGTTCAGATCCTCCACACCTGTATAAAAAGGCAGGCATGTTCACGCAGGCCTATAATGCTAGCCTCGGAGAAGCAGACACGTAGCTCCCTGGTTCTCAGTGGCCAGCTAGGCCTGCCTAATTCTTAGCCTCATGTTTAAGAAAGGCCCTGCCTCAAGAAAAAGAAAGTTGGAAAGCTATCAGGGACCCCTGACATCAATCTCCCTTCTCGTCCCACCCCATCCCCACACACACTACAACCATTTAGGTATTATGTCTTTTAATGCAGATTTCGGGCAGTAAAATCAATTGAGTCCAAAGAAAATAAACTGTAAGTCAAAACAGCGGTTGAAATAGGCAAGGGTTAGGACTTCAAATTGTGCCAAAGAAGCCAAATCGCCAGGTAGGTTCTGAAGGATTTTCTTTCTGAGGAGAATGCTCTGGGTTTTGAGTGCTTCCTCTTACCATAGGAAGCACTGTTGGTTCCAGGGTGAAGGGAAGCTTCAGAATCAGGCCACCCTGAACTCTCTCCGGTGTTGCATCAGGGCCAGGTCCCCGTTAAAGATAAAGATTAAAGGAGGTACAGGCTAGGAGCCGCAGTGTGTGCAGAGGCCGGGGGAGCTGCAAAAGGCAGGGTTTGTAACTGAGGATGTTTTCTTCTCTTGTTGACATCAGTGTCGCCCACCTCTAGATGTGCTATTCTGAAAACCTGACTTAGAACAGGCAGTGCTCAAGAAATGGCAAGAGCCCCACAGTAAAATTCAGTCTCCTGACTCACTCGCCAGACAAGCCTTAATGCGGCCATGCCTGGGTGGTTCTGGGAATTAGTATTCCACCCCTACAAATCTAAACCACTTGCTATTTGGACAGCACCTTGTGTTTTTAACAAAACACTTTATCCACTAAGGCAAGTTGAGATACATTGTTAGAAGGACACTTTCTTATCCCCTTTATGGGGTGAGGAGCTGGACCTTGGGTGGTTGTGGACATGGCTTTATGTAGCTCTCTATATAAGGGGAGGGGGACTTTCTCTATATAGAATAGCATGCTTGAAATTTTCAAAGAATCCTGGACTTTAACATTCTCCTTGCCTCAGAGTTTTCTTTGAGTTGCTGTGATAAGTGAATGAATTGGGGGGGGGGGTGCGAGGGGGAGCACAAAACAGTTGCAGCGAAGGCAAGAAGACCGTCTGCTGACCAGTCAGCCTGCCCACCGCAGCTGGGGCATTACGACTCTTGTTCTCACTGGGCGGTGGTGGTGCACGCCTTTAATCCCAGCACTTGGGAGGCAGAGGCAGGCGGATTTCTGAGTTTGAGGCCAGCCTGGTCTACAAAGTGAGTTCCAGGACAGCCAGGGCTACACAGAGAAACCCTGTCTTGAACAAACAAAACAAAACAAAACACAAAGACTCTTGTTCTCATTACAAGCCTAATAGCTGCCTTGGCTGAGGTACCGTCTCACACATACAGATCCCAGAACCTTAAATATATGTGAAAATATATGACTACCATGTGATTATTTAAAAAAAAAATTGCAAATTCACCTGCAAGCGTTCCTGACTTTGTAATAAACTCTGAGCTTTATACATCCTCTGGAGATACAGGTCACTTGTAGGATTCAGTCATATCACCACCACCACCACCCCACCCCCACTCCATCCCACCCCAAGTTTCTTTTTCCACTTTCCTTTTTTACATTGACGTGTTGGGAAACAGGTAGCCCAGGTGACCCGGTCCCTTTGTTGACAGAGAGTCTGAGAAACAGCACCCCCCCCACCCCCCAGATAAAGATAGTCGGTGTGCTGGTTGCTCGGTGGCTCTGCCCTCCTATTCTGAGTGGAGTGACTCAGACATTCCACTTAAGTGGCATACTTTGTATCTTTCATCTTAAGAGTATAAATACTTCTTAAAAGTCCACATGGAGACAGAGGAAGAAAATGAGTAAAGGGAGCACAGGGTGGGGCCCGCCCAAGGTCACCCTGGCCACCAGTGGAAGCGTGACCCAGAACCTGATTCTCCTGGCTGGAATTCATTGTTCTCAGACCTTTCTCCCAGTGACTTGATAAGCCTTTTCTTCTCTAATTTCATCATCAAAGAGCCTGGGTCTGAAATACTTATATTTTATGATAGCATCTTCCAAAATATGATCTCCTCTATCGCTGGGGTCAATCAATCGGGTTAGTTTATTTTGGCAAAAGTTCTGTGGACTTAGGCTCTGAGATTATATTGATCTCTAATTCCATAAAAACTAAGACCCAGGGGTATTCATGACACAGACTTGATGGGAATGTTTTCCAGTTCAGCAATAATTAACCTTGCAGATGAAGTTCTTGGTGCCTACATCTCTACATGAGGCAAACCACTACGTGTAGAAGACAGCTAACCTGAATTCATAATACAAACGAAGCAGTAGTTGGTTTTGTTTTGCGTGCATGTGCTTGTGTAATGACTTTCTCAGTATTTACTTTGTTAATTTATCAGTAATACATGTTTGATTTGTTGCCTACATAATAAAAATATTATTTACTGCCTGGGGCAGGCCCATGTTCTCTTTACTCATTTTCTTGCTCTGCAATGGGATGTGGACTTTTAAGAAGTATTTAAAGACTCTTAAGATGAAAGATACAAAGTATCTTATTCGCACCCCCATCCAGTCACCCTAGGATGGGAAGGCTCCCGCAGAGACAAAGTGTGACGTTAATTTCTGTTGGAGTCCATCATTCCTGCTTGGATCCATCATCCATCCACATGATTGATCCTAGAGCTCTGGCTATACGTAGCACTTGCCTGCTGTTGCTCTGCCTGGCAGCCTCTTTCCTGAATACACGGCATTCCTTCTGAATACCAACCTTGCTACACCACCATCATCACCTTCCTTCAGCTCAACACCGGAAGTCTTGACTGTGGGTGTGTTACAGTTGCTGTTCTTGCTTCCGTCCTGTTTGTCCAGTTCCGGTGACGTGGCACTTCCATGTGTCAAGCAGTGTCCTGGTCCAGTCATCTTGTCTGCTGTCTCAGGCCGCCAAGCTAGCCTCGTGGTCACCACGTTATCCCAAGCCTTTCCCTCCCCCCCCCTTACTGGAAATCTGTTCTTATCAGTTGCCTGCTTAAAATTGTGCAGTGGCTCCTCATGTCCCAAAGTATAAAAGTTCACATTCTTTGGCACAGCACTGATGGCCCTCCCTCTGTGACCTCCCCCTGCCCTCCCCCTGTGTTCCCGGCCACTCTGGCCCATGACATGTGACAGCTAGTGAGGTGCTGCAGCTTTCCAAATGGGTCATGTCATCCCCTGGTCCCTCCATCGGCATACCTGTCTAACTCCACTCAGTCCTGCCGCATCTGACGCTTCACATCCAACCCCTACCCTGGTGGGCGCTCCTTGCACACCAGACCCTCTGCAAGGGTTGTTAGGTTTAAGAATGCCCAACTCTTATCTGTGAGGAATGGTAGGATCGAGCAGACTGCTTCTTTCCTGCATATATGATCACACGCAGTCTAAGTCCAGGACACTAATGCTGCGGTGTGGTAGTGGGTAAACTTTCTTGTCAGAAAGGTGTGGCCTCGTAGTATGCTTTTTTTTTTTTTTTCCATTTTTATTATTCAAGCTCCACAGCCAGAAAACCTATGCAGAGCCAGGGATTCTGGCCAAACAGCTGTACTGATGTTCCTAGACCTATCAGCAGCCGTGGGCAGGGCAGGTCAACATGTTCCATTCCCCACCCACCTGCAGGCCCTGTGGCTGCTTGTGTCTCCGCTGGCTTAAGTCCTTTCCCAGAGGGATCGTGTAGACACTTTTCCTTCAATTCTTTTCATTTTCAAACTCTTTCTCAATAAGACACTTAGCATTACCACACCCCACACGCATAGACACGCCTAGCCTCTTTTACAGAATGAAGCTGTTGAGCATTGACTTGAGACTAAACAGAATTAGACACCGGGCATCCCCCACCCAGCCCTCTGAGTGCTATGCCTTGGGTGTGGCCCGTGTGATGCGCAGATGCAGCACCAACCAAGGATTTTGGGATCATCATGAAATTATTAGGACTATAATATAACAGGGAGAAAGTCTCAGCAGGGGCTTTGCAGCCGGCTCTCTCAGAATGCATGGTCAGACTGTGATCCGGTCCTTCCAGCAATGGGCACTTCCCCACATCAAGTTCCAGGTGGCCGAGACTGGGGTGTTTCTGGTGACTCACTGGAAGCCGCTGCTGGGTCTCCCAGGCTAGCTGCCATCTGCCTCATTTCTTATTTTTCACTTGTGAACTGGTGTGGAGAAAAGATTAAACAGTCCTGGGGTTACTTTTACGATCGTTACTGTTGTTTTGTCTTTTGTTTCTCCGTGTAGCCCTAGCTGTCTCGGAACTTGCTTCATAGACCAGGCTGGCCTCAAACACAGAGATCCATCTGCTTCTGCCTCCCCAGTGCTGGGATTAAAGGTGTGTGCCACCCCTATCTGGCCAAAAGGATTACATATGTAGGCTGGATCAGAGATGATTGGTTCCTTGGAAGTAAAGTCCCTACTGCCCCCACTCAATCCAGTGACCTCCCAGCACTCCTAATGTCTGCTTTCGGGCAGCTCCTTGATGACCTCTGAGATGCACAACCAGTTGTCCTCTGATGCAGCTGGTGTACCTTCTGCACCTGTGGCTGGATATCTTTCCAGGTAGAAGGAAAAAAGAAGGAAGGTTTCACCTCCTTTCAGTAAAGAAGCTAGAAGGTTGGGCTGGAGAGATGGCTCAGCGGGTAAGAGCACTGACTGCTCTTCCAGAGGTCCTGAGTTCAATTCGCAGCAACCACGTGGTGGCTCACAACCATCTGTGATGGGATCCAATGCCCTCTTCTGGAGTGTCTAAAGACAGCTATAGTGTACTCATAGAAATAAAATATAATTTTTTTTTAAAGAAGCTAGAAGGTGTTGGTGGGTGGGTGGGTGGTTGTTGTTGTTATTATTGTTGTTTTGTGACTTGCGAGAACATGCGTGATGCTATTAGGGACCCTCTGAGAATTCAGACAGACTTCAATCACTTCTGGAGCTGCAGTCGCCTGAAAAGGTCTGGGCCCGACAAAGGCCAGGCTGAGTCACTAAATCCATTACCGGAGTCGACGTCTAAGGTACATCGGCTTCCTTGTAGCTTCTGTCCACTTTGTTCACTGCTAAGACAGTGCCTGTCCCCTCTCACTTATTTGTTGAGGGAGTGAACTTATGAGTAAATAAGGGAAATTAAATAAACAAATGATGTTACATTGCTAATTTATTCTGCTGGAACAAGTCTAAGCAAGAGCCTCTTGAAGTCAGCCTCTGGTCTCTTCTCACAGATACATTGTTTCCAAGCATTGGAAACATGGAGCACTAAGGCACATTTGTTTGCATTGAAAGTTATTTACATCTTCCAAAATCCCCGAGAAATTCCTCAAAGGGGCAGGGCATACTTCATATATTATTACCTTCGGGCATCTTATTGAAGAAAACACTCAGCTTGTGGCTTTATAAAACAACGTTTTAATTCTCTCAGATTAAGACTCCTTTGGTGCTCCCCAGCCCTTACAGCCTCTTAGCTTCCAAGCCCCTGCCTCAGCTCAGACAGCGTGATAGGGTTGGAAGACAACCTGCCAAGAAGTAGGCTGGTGAGAGCACCTTGCTGAAGGGAAGGCTGTGTCCGGTGCGAGTTAGAAAGTCAGTGTGTGATTGGCTTCAGGAAAAAGAGAGTCCACCTTGCACACAATGTTTCTTACAGCATTAGTGTTCAAAAGGGCGGGGTTGGACCTATGGCTGACAGCAAATACTCGGTATGTGACTTCCGGGCTCTCCCCAGGATCTCCCGGCTGAGATCTTTAGCTCACCAGGTTTCTGCTTGGTCCGAGGCACACTTCATAGGCTTGGATCAGGGAACACAAAGGGACCTCCTCGGCATTATTTATACAGGGCTCCTGACCGTTTAGATTAGTCTCATTTCTGCTCTAAATTATTTATCCACCATATAGCTGTAGTATCTGGGTAATATTACACTTGTGCTTACTTATGGGGCATGTATAAAACTCCTTTTTCTCATGTGTTCTAGTTGAGAGCAACAGTCATAAACACAGGAGTAGCACATAAAGGCCAAAGGGTACGAAATTAGTAAGATATGTCACATGGAGGAGACTGGATCTAGGAAGAACGGGGTCTCGGCAGCTAGAGGACATGCTTAGAGAGATGGAGAGACCATGGGAACAGACGTCACCTGCAGCAAGACACTGGTACAGAGCCGAGATGTGGAGCACTTGCCAGCCCGAAGTGCAGGCACCCCTGCAGGGTTAAAAATAATAACAAGATTGGTCAAGTCTGAGAAGGTAGAGGAGAGGAAGGAGAAGAGCCTGAATATGGCGGGATTTAGGCTTAGACTGATGTGGAGGCCCTTTGTGGGATTGTAAACAGAGGAGTCACGTGAGCTGGCATGTGGGCTAAAAAGATATCTGGGTCTCTTTTGTGGTGTGTGGTATGTGGCCTATGGGAAGAAGACTAGAAGCCAGGAGGCCAATCAAGAGGCTACTGACAAAACAGACTGGAGAAGGTTGTGTGTAGACCAGAGCAGTCATGATAAAGGGAAGGCCACACATTGCCTTAGGCTGTAGCTTGGGACCTCTCAGTTGGTCTCGCAATGGGGAGATATGGAATCGGCAGGCAAGGCCTGGGAAGCTGTAGAAGAGGGAGGGGTCGGGAGAGGGCTCAGGAGCAAGCCTTGGGTGCCACCACAGAGGTGGTAAGGAAGGTGACGTAGCCAGAGGATGCCCGGCCACCGGTTTGAGGTGGAAGAAGGTTCCCGCTGCTGTTCCTCAGACAGCAGCATTATAGCCTTGATTGATGCAGGGAGGGAAGGAAAATGCAAAATAGAAACAGATGCTTTTTTACTTTAAATGTGTTTCACACATTCGGCTATCTACTGTGAATTTAGACAAAGCCGAGTCGGGAATATAAATACTCTGAACTTAGTTTTCATCGAATGATGTGACCTTCCCAGTGGATTTAAACGAATACCATATAACAGTCTCTCCTTCTTAATGGGAGCCGTTAAACCAGGTAAAATCTGTCTCTATTAGTGTTAAGCTATCAGGGTAGTATCAAGAGAACTTGCTGTTAGTGGGTTACAAACCGTTAGGTTCGTTAACTCCGCCCGATTAGTTTTTAATCATATTTGGTTTCCAAACTTGTTTTATTTCATTTGTGAACTTTTAGAAGTCAAGATCTGCTTTATTCCTTATGTAGAAAGAGTTTCTGCTGTATATTTGAACTCTATGTATTTAAAAACATAGCTTCGGAATTCAGCTATAGCTCACAGCATAGAAAGAAACCCTGCTTTTCATTTAAAAGTTGAAGAAGACATCCCTTAAAAGCAGATCTTTTGCATAGCTTTGCTAATGTCGAAGCTACTATTTTATGAATTGTGTGTTTTGTCTCAGTAGCTTTGGAGTTATCAGGTTATGTTCTTTGCTATTAAAATTTGGACAGTGATTTACAGTTCAAACTTTTATTACCAGTCATGTCTTTTAAAAGTCTGATTCTGTTCCATTAATAACCCCCTAACGGGCTGCAGTTGGAAGGGATGGAAGTGTTTGCTGCCTAGCCTTAGGAGTGTGTGGCTTGCTTCAAAGTGACCCGTTCAGTTGTGGCCCTGGAGAAAAATAATCTTTACTTATTCACAAAACTTGAAGCTTGGATTTATGAAATGCTTGATCCAGCTAAAAATGTTAAGATTTTCTTTTTCACAAACAGAAAAGGGAGAATTAATTGGAAATGTTTGGCATCATTTAAATATACTAAAAATGACTGTCATCTCAGTTTATAATACCTCAGAAAAACTAGACCCTTAGAATTAGTTAAGTTTATATGTATTTTGTGATACCTAAATTTCTAAAGCAAACTTAAATCCAATGTAAATGTTTGCAGTGTGCATTGCTCTTGGTCATGTGATCTCAAGCAATGGCGGTCCTTTAGCCAGCCATTATTACCATGTTCATGATTAGTGACCCCCCCACCCCGCACTTTTTGTACATGCCTGTGTGTTAGTATTCTATTGCTGTGAAGAGATACCATGACCATGGCAACTCTTACCAAACAAAACATTTAATTGGGGATTGCTTACAGTTCAGAGGTTTAATCCATTATCATCCTGGCTAGGAGCGTGGGAGCATGGTCCTGGAGGTAGTAATTGAGAATTCTCTATCCAGAATGGCATACAGCAAGAAGAGAAATACTTTGAAACCTCAAAGCCCATCGTAGTATCACGCTTCCTCCAGTAAGGCCACACACCCCCTAATCCTTTAACATTTTAAATCCCTACCCCCGATGATAAAGTCTTCAAGTCTATGAGCTTGTTGGGGCCATCCCCATTCAAAACACCACAGCCTCTTTTTTATGAGCAGTTATTTTCCCAGGTGGCATCACAGTGGTACAGACAGTCTAGATGTGATAGAGGGAATGTCTAGATCTTACTTCAGAGATTTTTAGATCACTGAGAACATGGGCAGCATAGAAGCATTCGTTCTGGGCTCTCACTGCCAGCAACTTTGAAGCAAATAAACATGCGCTGTGTGTAGTGCGTGCTGATGTATTCTGATACTGGCATCTGGTACAATATTGCAGCTGAAGAATGAGATCTTCTCCATACATGTGTTGCCCACTGAAAGGATCTTTCTTCATGATCCATAGAAAATGCCTTGACCAGAGATTTCTCTAAAGCCGTTCAAAAGTGTGTTAGAGAACTGGGATCTCTGGGTCTAAAATCTCTAATGATAAGACACCACAACTATGTTGTCTTATATTCTGTTGGCCAACCCAACTGTTAACCATCCCCATCTGTCAACCCCCCCCACACACACACACACATACAGACACACACACACTATCCTCTGGCTCAGCCACATGTTTATATAATACTGTATGAAGTAAGGATAGGAGATGCCTGTACTCTGTCTGGAAAAATTAAATGACTTGTTCAAAGTAATATGGTTAAAAAGTAACCAACCTGGAGACCTTCAGATCCACGTCCCCTTGACTCACACGTTCAGTCATGCACTAGCAGGAAGCAAAATTAATCTCATCGATTGTGATCTTCAAAAATATGGCTTCAAATAAGGAGGCTGGTTTTTGGAGGGGAGAAAGCAACAATGACTGTCACTTTGGTGAAAATCACCAGAAATTTTTAACATGAGGAAAGCTTGCTTTTTCTAAATATTTACACTTCCGCGCCAACTAGTAATTTTCTTATATTCTCATTTTTTTCATCTGGCTTTTTAAAAAAATGCATCACAGAAAAATTCCAAGCATTGGTGAAAGATGAGAGAATAGTATAATAACCCCACATATCCATCACCCCACTCAACAGCTCCTAGATCCGTTTTCTTTAATCTCTATTCCTAGGTATTCCTGACCCCCACGCTGGCTTGTTTTTAAGCTCAGCCCCAAAATCTTACCGTTTCATCCATAAGCAATTCAGTATGGATAATAGGTGACTCTCAATCCATCTTTGAGCCTGATTTGATTCAATGGCGATTACAGTCATGGATAAAGCAAATAATTGAAAAACAAAAAACAAAAAAACAAAAACCCTTTTTCAAAGGAACAAAGCCTATATAAGGTTGTTTAGCCCTGAAGATTGCATAACTTCAGCAGAAATTCAATTACCGAATCTTCCCTTCCTTGCCTCTCAGCATCAGATACTTACCAGCTGTAGGTGTGCCAAGGCGTGCATAAGGAGGCTTGCTCTTGAACACATTGTGTGTACTGAACGTGAGATGTAGCATACCATCCAACTCGAGTTATGAATGCTCTCTCTCTCTCTCTCTCTCTCTCTCTCTCTCTCTCTCTCTTTCTCTCATCACTTCATGTTGTATTTATGATTGAATACATTTTTAAGACATCATCCTATATAAGGAAATATATAGGAACGGTTCTCTTAGCCACTTCCGAACAGCCAACCTGAAGTGTCGCTGCTACAGAAAAAGCATTCGTTGATTCTGAGTATTTTTTTCTTTAAGTTCTTTTGTTGTCTAATTGGAAAGCTGGTAAAATACTATCATTTTCCAGATAAAGTTCTTGGCAAGATTTCTCTCTTTCAAACCCCCTAGGACAGGCCACAGCTCCATGAAAACATGAGTCAAATACATTACAAATTTCCCAGGGAGAATCAACATCTTTTCCAGCTGTTTGGATAGTTTGTCTAACATCTGACCAAAGCCCTCATCTCTGAATATTGTTCTGGGCTTTTACACTTCCACTTTGATTTGTTCAATATTATAATTTAAAAGCTGAGCCAATAGTTTGAATCCTCACTAAAAGACTTTTAACTCTTATCACTTAAAACAATAATAATATTTTTTAAACCAAAAGGAATCAAAAAGCCAGACTATTACCTTAGGCAGTTCTCTTGAACAATGCAAAAAAAAATCCCTCTGAATTCCATCAACCCTCCCCATCCCTCACCCCTAGGTAATTTTTCTATTATTAATAAAGTGAAATATCTCTCAACTGTAACATCATAAAGAATTAGACGTGTTTTGATTGATTAGTTTCAGGTTCCCTGCTTTAAATGTCTCCTAGCACCGGCCAGTTTGTTTAATTTATTCAGAAGGAATGTATTTGTGATCATTCCAATTAATTTCTTGTCTGTTTTGTCTGGCATCTGTGTGAAACTAGTTATAATAGCTTTAAAGTTTGGCAAGCCGTACAGTAAACTGCCCAAGGTGGGATGGAAAAATTTCAGGGCCCAATTAACGAGCCAGCTTGTTCCCCAGCCCTATCTACACGAGATCATCTGTCAGCTCCAGTTGTCTCTATAACCGTTAAGAACGTTTGATGTGTGAGTCCGGGGGGAGAAGGTGAAATGGAACGACTGTGTCACTGAGAATGGGTTTCATGGGTAAAGACATAATACTGGTGAATAGTGTGGTGCCTCTCTAGTCCCTCCCCCTCCCCCATCTTCCCATCCCCCATGGGAAAGTGGGAAGAAGTAGGCATTAAGAAGCCTACAGGAAGAAGTGGACCTAACACTAGTGGTAAGCCATTTTTGTTTACCCAGCACATATGAGACCCTGGATTCAGTCCTTAGACCGGAGAAAGAAGGGTGGGGCTGAAACTCTGTTCAAGGCACTCATTATTCAAACAAAGCATCTATCTTCCACACCCATCCTCAAATGGGCCACACAGCCATGCAATAACCTAACAACTACAATCAAAACTCATTTACTTTTAACAATCGTTTTGTCTTGATTGATTATCGGTCACCTTTATTTTTAACTAGAGGACAGAACCTTGAGAGTCTCCGTGGCCACGGTCACTAGCGTTTGGTCAGAGCTTCCTCTCAAGTGTCACCAATGGCTGGAAACCATGAACTCGATGCATTCTTGAACATGCACTTCAACATAGAGGCATGTTTTCTCTCGGATCTGCTCCTGGAAAAAAAATGTAAATTTCATCTCAATTTAAGTATTTTAAATGACCCAGCCAGTGTTACCAATGAAGAGCTTTAGCCGCGCCGTTTTCATCATTGAAACGACGACAAAAAAGTGGTTAGAGCTTCCACACTCTAGAATACTCTAAACACTTCTGGAAAATGATCAGTGGACAAAATTCAGAGATCATTATCCTATTACATATTTATACTGGATTTTATTAAGATAGTTATACTTAAAGCAGAAATGGGGGGTATATATAGTTTTTATTATTCTTTTTATTTTCTTACTGGAAATACAGACCAACTTGTTCTGAAACTGTTTAGATAACTCCTTCTGACCCATCAGCATATGCACCTAAATTAATTAATCTTACTCTTGGTTCTCACTACATTTTGCTCTTGGCAAATGTGCCGAGCTGACTGTTGTCACATGTTTTTAATTTTTGAAAAGGAAAAAAAATCCATCTCTCAAAGATAGACATGGAAAGAAAAATCAACTGCAGAGAACTCACAGTAAGAGGAGAGCAGTTGAAGCCCTGCCATGAATAGTTACCAAAAACCTATGATACTATTTGGCCTCCTCTCCTTAGCTAGGGAATTCAGATTATTGTGTACCTAATAGTGCTTTTGTAAACACTTCAGGGTTTGAAAAAAAATATATGCGCTGGTGGAAAAAGCATGCTGGACTTGTAAATACATAGTTACTAAAGACATTAAAACATACGCAGAGACTTTTAAAGGCATAACATGTACTTGAACAATAAGAAAGGGAGTGTTAGAGTGTTCCATGTACCAGGCAAGTTGCCCTTCCCCAAGCAGTCTCCTCCAGATCCTTGGGGCTCTGGTAATGAGGAGGACTCAGCCACATCCGTGAATCATTGCCTTTCTGCTGCTCCCCATGGTAAAGTTGAAATTATGTCTAATTTGTCAAGGTAATGTGTGTATTTGATTTGACTATGAATCACACTGTCCTGCTTTGAGCTATCTTGGTGAACTCCGTGTGCATGAAAATGTTTTTGAAATTTCAAGGCCATTGTGAGTTTTTAGCCTTCGGCCTTCCCCCACCCCACCCCCCAAGAGTTCAAAACTGCTAGCTGTTTTAGATGTCTGTGTTTCCATGGGTTGGGCCTTAGATTATTATAAAGGACAAGGAAAATCGAGAGGAAAAGGTCAGGCATGACATATTTTGCTGAATGTGATACTGACTGCTTGAACTGTGAGCTTTTTCGGGCAGATGTATCCTGCTGCGTCTACCAGGTCAATGTGTCTAACTGTTTCCTATATAAAAGAGGCAGCAACTAAATCCAGGGCCTCGACCTGGTATCCCAGTCGCTGCTCCAGTATCCTGGTATCCCAGTCTTCAAGTCTTGTTTTGGTTTCTGTTTTGTTTTGTTTTTTGTTTTGTTTTCATAGTGCTGGAAATTGAACCAGGGGCCTTTCCACACTAGTCGAGCGTGCCACCGCGAGCTATGTCTGCCGCCACAAGATTCTTAAAACCACTGTCACCCTGGCTATCAGCAATTGCTCATCTTTTCTCTGCTCTTCCTCCCCCCCCCCCCCAGCCACTGCTTTATACACGATCACATCTTCAGCTCAGATTTAGAGGACGCTTACTGGTCCTCTCATTGTCTCACTCTTTGGCCTTCTATTTCCTTCTTAACATTATCCGGTCCCCGTTCCTATTTTTCTCTGCTTTCACAGCTTCTTTGACACCCTACTCAAGCGCCCGTGGGATGTCTAGCAGGGCCCTGGCGTGATGTTCAGGGCACGGGCTTCAGTCCATTTGTGCTTACTCTTGACTGCCTGCTTTAATTTTCTTTAGGAAATGCCACCAACTAGCTGTGTGCATCATTCTCATTCCGGGCCCAGTTACTGAATTTTACCATGTCCAGCACAGCCATAAATCATGAAGCCACCAACTTCTCATCCCTGTGGCCAGCAGCTGTCATCTATCTTTATGTCCCACTTGCCTTGACCTTATCATCTAATAATTGTATTTGTCCTTGTTGTCATTAAAGGGACTGTTGGGAGAGCAAAGACACAATCTGAATGATAAAGTTATCACATCTAAACTGGATTAGGCTGCAGTTCAGTAAAAATGGGAATATCCTTGGCCATGTTAGAAAATGGCAATCAAAGATGAATGACTTGAAATTATCTTAAACATTGACTGCTAACTAATATTTCTATTGTACTGAAGACATTTACACATACAAATTTTAAATAGAGAAATTGATTTCTGTTTTCCCGGGAGGGCATTTGCAGACCTCTTCATTAGTATTTCTAGATCTTCATATCATTGTTTCATGACACTATTATATGTCTGGAGCCGAACTCAGTAAGCCAGTGTCTGGTGGTGAACACTCAGTCTCTTTCCAGTTCTTCATTATGGTAACAAAGCATTTTTGTTTTTATGTTTTTGTTTTTGTTTTGTTTTGTTTTCTGAGAAGGGATCACTGCATGTTAAATGTGCCCCTTCAAGGGGAAGTATTGCCTAGAACTTTTAAAATAGTTCGCGCAGGAATTATCCTAGGGTTAATACCAGTGTATGGCCCTGTCGTCACAGAATATAAATTTGTCTTTGTTCTCCACAATGATCATCATTATTGTACTTTTGGATTGTTTCTAAACAGCTACACAGATGAATAATATCAGTCCAGTTGTTCTAATTTTAGACAAATTTCCAAAATGTTGGGCTTTCCAGTTGCCAAACCCACGATAGATGAGAAGCAGGAAATTGGAGGAAGAAAGAGGACTTGCTACAGTCAGATCCATTGGCAGTAGTGCGAGGTATGGGCGGACAGAGCAACAGTGGGGACAGACACAAGAACACCCAAAAACTGGAATCCCAAGATGCACAGTGCACAGTCCATTGAACCGAAGCCCCGCCCGCTCACCTCTGCTCTGAGCTTGAGGGCTTTCACTGTGTCTCAGTGCAGTGCTCTGTCTGAGCCTTCTCAGGTCTACTGTGCTGGCAGAACTTGGGCTCACTGCTTATAAAACTTTCATTTTCCATCAAAAATACCATAAGTAAGTGTTGACTTCTTAACTGTTGTGTCATTTCCTTAAGTGCTAGATAAACTATTTACGTGATAATACAAGATACTTTCCAAGGAATCTTCAAGGTCTGGGGAATATGGCTAGTAGAAGACATGGTGTCTAGCTTTCAATGTTAAGGAACTATAGTGTGTGAAAACAGAAATATTTGTCTCCTCTAGTTTAGAACATAAGTCCCGCGTGTAGAAATGGGTTTCTAAAAGGTAGGGGCTTCCTTCTTCTGGCAAGAATTTTCTCATGAAAAGTGCTGCAAACTGTTAGGCCTCAAAGGAATGTTGGTTATCAATAAATAACCGCTCCCACATTTTACAGAAAAGACAACCAGTGTTATTTTTCTCCAGTGTAACAGGGTGACTTTACAACAGGTTCTATAGTGTGAGCATGTCAGATCAGAACTGAGTGATTGTCCAAGCTGCCGAACAAACAATGTTTGCATTCTAAAAACAAAAAGAAAAAAGGGGAAAAGGATTAACTAACTATGAAAATGCCAGTATGCCAACGGCCCTGTCGGTTCTGGTTTACGGATGTGTTTAAGACCAGCATGGGGGTGGGGGAGTTGCAGATGTAACTCAGCCAGTGACTAACATTCATAACGACCTGGGCTCATGTCATAGTGAAGAAGAGGAAAATGCCTTTTGCGATCTTTCTGAACAGTAAAACTCTTTCCAAGAAGAAAACACAAATAAGGAATACATTTACTGTGTGATATTAGTTGGTGTCAGCAAAGACGCTTTTATACTGAGAATCTTCAATAAAGGGACGGCAACTGGATTACAGCTCCTGGTAGAGGAGACCGGAGCAGGTCCCACTTGCTGAAGAGGTAGGTCCTTGTGGTCACACCAGGCTCATTAGGGCAGAGGCTTAACCTTCTGCAGTTTCCCCAACCGTGGTGGGAAGCAGGCCCCACGTGGCTGCCTCCTCTCATCTAGAAACTTCAGAGAGAAAAGGCAACCTTGCATGGTTGACTTTACATCTGGCCTCACATCTAGGGAATCTAGGAGCATTCAAAAATAAGACAAATTTCTGCTGGAGAAGAACTAGCCATCTCTTTCCAGGAGCCATGGTAATCAATTATTGAGGATATGAACTTACATTTTAAAGTTAAGTTTTATATCCTTCAGTTTTCATTCTGTATGAGTTTATTTTCCATGAAATTCATAAATTGGATGAGAAAACAAAGTGAAACTTCTCCTCTGTTGTCAAAAGACTATGATTTTCAGAGCTGGCTCCTATGGGGAAATGCTATTTTTCACCCAAAAGCAGACTCACTTCAATTCTTCAGTTCTGGAATAAGGGTTTCAAGATGTATTTTTACCATGCCAAAGTCTGAAGGGGAAAAAAAAAAAAAAGCGTTGCAAAACCAAAACCTTAATGTGGAAATCTGACAAGCACGCGCTGATCTCCTTTCTTGGAGATACCATGTTCCTTGCTCATTTGAGAGGGGAAAAGATATGCTAATTAGTTGTCAATTTCTATTGTCATGTTCTTTCCATCCTTCATTACCTGTTTGGTTTTTTTTTAATTAATCTTATTTTTTTATCTATTTATTTATTTTTCAGTCTATGTTGAAGGAAACAGTCCTGTGTCTCTTTCAGATGTGGTCTTGATACTGGAGTCCCAGAGGCTACACAGTAGTGGCTCTCCAGATGCATGTAGTACTTTTTTGGGTTCCGTGGTTTATTCTCATTACCTCATTTAAAGCTCTAGAGGACCTGAGTTCCCACCACTTTGTAGAGGAGGGGAAAAAAGGTTTATTTTGATAATTCCTTTTTTAATGACTTTATTGCTTCCTCCCTGTGGATATTCATAGGGTAGTATCTTCATCATTTAAAGGGCACCCTAAGACTCTCATGTATCCTCTTGGCCTTGGTCCAATGCAAATGAGCCCATGATAAATGATGAAGTCTACCACATCACTTAAGTTAAACAACGCCCTCAGTTATTTCTCATTACTTTTGATGGGGGCGGGCAACATGTATACACTTGACATATACTTCTGGTCGACCCTTGCTTAAGGACAATGAGCAAATGTTTAGTTCTTGAGAATTTTTTTACAAACTGATTCAGATACACTTCCAGATGAAACTGACTTTGCATACACTGACAACACACTTTTGTGTGGTTCTAATTATAGACCCTGGGCTCACTTCCAGCTCCCAAGATCATTCTCATAGGAGATTCTATAGCTATGAGTATGACTTTTTCAGTGAGTTAATATTGTTTGGTAACATAGAGTTTCAGCTATATTTTGTTGTCATTAATGGTAACTATATAAATTATAGTAGCTCCAGAAGCAAAGTACATCCAACAGTACACATGATATCATAGCTGTTTTTGCTTGCTTGCTTGCTTGCTTACTTGTTCTGAGGCAAGGTCTTGCTATGTAACCTAATCAGGCCTCAAAACTCTCTGTCCTCCTATCTTATCTTTACCTCCCAGCTTCTGAGGTTACAGGCAAACACCACTACGCCAAGTTATTACCATACCTTTTAAATTATGGATCTGTGATTTCCAACTGTTTGCTAGAACAAATTATGTAAGCATGTTACAGAACAGTTTGCTAATGCCTGTCAAAAATACAATACGTTTTCATTTTCTCTAGAGATCTACTTGAAGAAATACATCAAACTTTATACAGAGAGGTGTCTATTGAAATGTTGCTGACATAGTAACAACTCGTGAAAAACCTAAATATCTCTCAGTAGGGAAGATTAACTGTATTAACCTCAGTGCAATAGAATACCATGCAACTCCTGGGGAAAAAAAGTAAAGTTCCTTTTTATATATTGCTGTTAAAATATGTTTAAGATAAAAATTAAAAATGGCAAACAGGTTGCAGAAGTCTGCATGGTAGTTGTTCATTCTATTTTTCTGATATTATGCCCAATAAATTAATATATACAGTTGCCCTCTCTTCACAAAGGTTTGGATTTTTGGAGGCTGTGGATAAGCACAGGTACAATGAGGGGTAATTTACACGGTGGGTCTTGGCCCCGATAGAAAATCCGTGGCATTTACCTTCTGCCTCGTGGCTTTCTCTACTGTTGCATTTTCCAGACTAGTACATGTTTTTAATCTCCTGCTTAAAAAGCCATTTGTTCTTCAACCATGTGGTTAACAGAACTGGACTTTTTTTCTCCTCATTTTCATTTTTATACATCATAGCTAACAATAGATTTAAATCTTCAGAGTCAGAAACTTTTTGAGCACCATCCTGATGCCACAAGGGGAAAATTCCACATCCTGACCTCATGTGATAGTCTAAGATACAGGTGCTCTGACACTGCTATACAAAGTCACCTTGAAGCTGTGTGTCAAGTGTGTATAAAATACAAATAGAATTGGGTTTAGATTTGGGTCCCGTGCCCAGCTTTCTCATTATTCAAGTGTTTCAAAATTCTAAACTCTCTGAAATCTGAAAGAACTTTAGGCACAAGCATTTTGGGGGTAAAAGATACTATTTTAAAATATAATGAAACAGATCTATTTTTATGATTTTTTAAAAAATTTTATGATCATATTTTATTAGTTTATTTTACAGTCATACTCCTTATACTAAAATTGACTTCCAAGGTCTATGATCATACTTATTAATGTTTGTACTTGCCCAAGCAGAAGTTGAAAAAAAAATTAAAGCTGCCCATAGCATTATTTTAAGTAGGAGGATTATTTTCTGTTATATTCCAGTCCTTGACTTAGATATACATAGAAAATAAGCAAAGAGCAAACACCGAAAACCCCAAAATCTGAACCTGTGGTAAACCCACAAGTTACAAGTAGGGGAAGGTGATTTGGTAGAGTTAGGCTCTGGAACTTGGGAATATTAGTAGAACACATTTACCCTGTTATCTTTTGTTTTGTTTTGTTTTTGCATTAATTACTTTCTTCATTCCTAGGTAATGAGAAATTGAGATACAAATTCTATACCTAGGTGTTGACTCCCAAGAGCAAGGAATGCATTTCTGGCTGATGGGTGGAGAGAATGACTGTGGATGCTTAGGTAACTGGGCCACCCTTGCCTGCATCCCTAACACCATCCCTTAAATACGTTGTCCAGACTCTTAGAACCCACAGCAGTATATCAAATGTTAGAACAATTCATCTAGACTCAGAAGATAGAAGGACAGCTATCTTTGAAACTTAGAAAGGAAAAGAAACGGGCTGGTTAGTGGGCTCAGTGAGTAAGACACCTGCCATCATGCCCAAAATGTCAAGGTGATTGGAACAGACAAGACTAAAAACTAGCTGGGCAAACTCCAAACTCTTCATGTCCGTGTCTGATGTCGGAGTGTTCCAGATCTCCAACTCCTTTCATCTTTGTTGACTGCCTCACAATTCTCTTTGGCTGGCTCCACTCCCTGTTAGCAACTGTCCTTGGCAGTGTCCCATGACTCTGACATCTCAAGTCTCTAAAGCAACTTCAACTTTACAGCGTCTAGTCCCAACATCCGGGATCCACACATGATCTTCTGGGCTCCTCCAAAGGGTTGGCATTACACCTCCAGCTTTGCCCTCTGTCGCACTCAAGGCTCTGGTTGACTCCACTCCACTGCTGCTGCTGTTCTTGGTGATCATCCTATGGTACCGGCATCTCCAATACACTGGGGTCTTCGGCTGTTAATTAGGCTTCACCAATAGCCTCTCATAGGCTTTCTTCATGGTGCCAACACTCAACTTCTTTGTATGACCCCTTCAGCCCTGGGCCATCAACTGCTGCTGAGGCTGCACCTTCACCAGTGGCCATCCCTGGCCTCTCACAGGGCCAAGTCTCAGCTGAAATCCATGACTCCTTCATAACTTCAAAATTAGTACCACCTGGGTGATTCTTATACATTGCCAAGTCCAGTTGCAGCATGAGGTACAACCCTGGCTGTCTATCTCTGGAACACAGTTTCTTTGTGCTCTCAGAAAATGCTTCCCAGATTTCACCTCAGTGATGCTGGTCTCTTCTTAATCACCATTAATTTCTTAGCTCCAGCTAACCAACATCAGTTGTCCTAGTAGTCACTACTGTTTTTGACTCTAAGGCCAGAGCCACATGGCCAAAGCTGCTGAGGTCTGCTGCTTGCTGGAGCTGGAACATGGCCCCCTTGTTCTATTATTTCATCACCAGCTTTCAGTTTTCCAGCTTCTTCACTGCCTAAGCTTGGCTGTCCTGGAACTTGCTCTGTAGATTGACCTTGAACTCAAGAGATCTGCACAGCTCTGTCTCCTGAGTATTGAGATAAAAGGCATGCACCACCATGCCTGGATTTAATCTTTTCTCTACTTGGAACTTGCTCCATACCAGGCTGGCTTTGAACTCAGAGATCTGCTTGCCTTTTTCTCCTGGGATTAAAGGTGTGTACCACCATGCTTGGACCTAAGCTTAGCTGGGTGGGATCTTGCCCCAAGGTCACCACTACCTTATTCTGTTTGTCTCATTGAACATAAGCTATAGCTCCATTCACCTACTGGTGCCCCTTTATTACTTGAACCACATGTTTTATGTTTCTTTTCTCAACTTGCTCCTTTGCATTAAAACACTCTTCATAAGACTAAACCAGAGAACAAAGTCTCTGCTGGGCTTTTTGGTGACTTCCTTTGTCATTGCAATTAACACAAATCTCTTTATCTTAGCCTCAGGGAAATTCTTCAGACCAGAGCAAAAAGCAGCCACATTCTTCACCAAAATACCACAGAAACAGTCTCTAGAAACTCTGCTCCACTAAAACCTCTTGGGCCACGTCTGAATAGTTCAAGTCACTCTCAGCAACAGAAATCTTCCATACTCCTACTAGGATGGCCCAGTAAGCCCCACTTAAAACATCCCACTGCTTTCCAAATCTTAAGTGCCCAAATTCACATTCCTCCAAATAAAAGCATGATCAGGCATACCCCAGCCCCAATATCTATCTTAGTTTTACTGCTGTGAACAGACACCGTGACCAAGACAACTCTTGTAAGGACAACACTGGGGCTGGCTTACAAGTTCAGTCAGTCCATTACCATCAAGGTTGGAGGATGACAAGTATCCAGGCAGGCATGACATGGGAGACGCTGACAGTTCTACATCTTCATCCAAAGGAAGCCAGAAGCAGACCGTCTCCCAAGTGGCTAGGAGGAGGGCCTCAAAGCCCACCTGACAGCGACACACTTCCTCCCCGGCGGCCATACCTATGCCAACAAGGTCACACCTCCTAATAATGCCACTTCCTGGGTAAAGCATGTTGAAACCACTGCAGCCCTAAAGCTTAACACGCCTACATATTCTGTTGCCTTTATAGCTTTACAAACCGAGGCTAGAGTATTCTGACCAAGCAGAGAATTTATTATAAATCCAGATTAATTGTTACTCCTTTTTTTCTCTTAAATGCTGAAAATGTAGCTATAGACTAACAGGGCTGCTCCCAGCTTCTCACGGCCCGAGGAAAGGTTCCTATGTCTCTTCCTCCTTCCCTTGACCCGCCATGTCTCCTTGCCAAGCTGTTCCACTCTACGGCACCTTACCCATCCATAACTGATCACAGCTACAATCGCTCTACAGATTATCTAGTGAGAGTTTATCTCCTTATAGTCTCTGTTTCAAAAAGTCGTCGTATTAGGGGACTGGAGAGACGGCTCGGCAGTTAGGAGCTCGGATTGCTCCTGCAGAGAGACCTTGGGTTCAGTTCCCGGCATCCACGGCTCTCTTCCGACCTCCACAGGCACGGGATACACATGTGGCGCACATACATAATATGCAGGCAAAACACTGGACACATAAAATAAGATAAATTAATCTTTTTTTTAAAAAAAAATTAAGCCGCAATATTTGAAAAACGGGTTGAATTGTCCAACTTGGTTGGTTTTATTAAATAATAGGCTTGCTTTATTTACTGACATATTTTTACTTGCAATTTATAATAAGTTCCCCTACTCAGTAACACTAACACCTTACATTTATAGTCATATATATTTATAGCTTCTTACTGTTTCCAAGACACCTTATTACCTTCCTTAATTTCTATGAGGTAGATAGACCGTCTTCTGCTTTACAGAGAAACAGGCTCAGAGCCCTCGTGTCGGTAACTCTCAAGGGATTGCCGAGCCTTGTAATGGGCACGGTGAAGGTTCCAACCAGAGCTCAGGTTTCTCTTACTATACCACAGCTGTATCTCCTGGTAATGAAGAGTTCAGAACGCACATAAATATTTATAAACATTATGTCATCGTTCTGAGCGAGCGGCCCTTACTGTTTTGACTACTTTATGGTGGTGGAGCAGTGCAGCGAGGCAGAGGCTTGCAAAGGTCCCCTCTACGGCAGTTTTATATTCCCTCGGCTTGGAAAGCTCCCTCTTTTGTTAGCAACGGCATTCTTATGTAACAACAAATAAAGAGCATTTTCCTATCTGTCATCTAATAAAACAGGTTCCAGGATTATTTGTTCTCATCACGTGTTCAAGTCCACCTTGCGACCCTTGCTGCAGTTCCCTTTCCTCCCATGCCGTGAGAGCCTGACACTGTTTCCCGTTTGGATGTTTTTCATTTAACACCTATAGAATATAAATAAAGTAATAAAACAGTCATTGGCAGGGTAATGGAGTTTTCATCTTTCTTAGTGTTTAAGGACATGTAGCGATTATTTCACGTCTTAAACAAAACTTGCAGTAGAATTAAAAAGGCATTTCCCTAGAGATAGGGATTGAAATTTGAAAATAAACCACTTCTAACTTTGAGCCAATAAAAAAAAGTCATGGAGGTGTTTTTTTTTTTTCTTTCACATTTTTTTTTTCTTTAATGTAACACTAAAACTAGAGAGTCTCATATAAAACAGGCCCAAAGCACGTTTTGTACCTAAGCTTAAAATTACTTGTGTGGCCTTTGACATGCCAAAGGACTTTGCTATTATAAAGCAAGCATAAGGAGAAATCTTTTCAACCTTTCAGAAATTTAAACATAAACTGCTTTTGTCTATGTAAGGGCTCCGTCCTTTCTGTCTCCTTCGCGAACAATTTCCAAAATCACAGCACAGATTGTCCAAAAGACATTTGTACTAATTGTTCTGTTTATGAAATCTGAGTTACCATTCCACACAGTACAAAATATAAAAGAAATCGTTTTTTTTTTTCTTTTATCCAAAGCTGAGAGAATAGCAAGCCATTATATAATGTGGCAGTGGGCAAGGGAGAAACAGTGGTTAATTTTAAAGCATTCATTCAAAGAACAAACCTTCCATGTGAAAACTAATTTTATCCAGGTCTCTGTGTATTTATTTACTGGTATTTTTAGTGGTCATCACATCAGAAGTCTGTGGAAAGAAGGGAAGTTTTCCAAAAAGTGTGTGGAAGGTATTCTGGTATTATCTAGATCAGTGCTTTTAAAAATAAAGTCTGCAGACCGATGCCAGTCCACAGAATGTTTATAGCAGCGTGCAAGACGATCGATGTAGACATTGGAAGAAAACATGTAAGCAAGCATCATGGCCTCTGGGTATCTCCAAATATATGATTTCCTATCCAGTATTGACTTACCCCAGGTCCACGATGGGTGACAACCAGATGCGTTCCGCACCACAGATGCTATCAGAAGCTCAGATCCCAGTCAGGGGCTGCAACCTTCTTCTGGAAGTGTTGAAGTACCAATGCTGCAGGCTCTGCAGAATGGTCCCAAGGGCTCAGTTCTGTGAAACCGAAGTGCAGAAGAATACATGTGAACAAATGGCTGTGGGTATGTTCCCATGAATAGTTATGACATCGACGCTGAGTCTCATGGAACTTTTTTCATATGTCACAAAATATTATTGTTGTCTTCGTTTTCTCCCTCAATCATTAAAAGTTGTGAACATGAGCCGGGCGGTGGTGGCGCACGCCTTTAATCCCAGCACTTGGGAGGCAGAGGCAGGCGGATTTCTGAGTTCGAGGCCAGCCTGGTCTACAGAGTGAGTTCCAGGACAGCCAGGGCTACATAGAGAAACCCTGTCTCGAAAAACCAAAAAAAAAAAAAAAAAAAAAAAAAAAAGTTGTGAACATGAACTATTGTTTGTAGTTCCGTGGACCATACAAAACCAGGCAGTGAGCCAGATTGGGCCCGCAGGTAGAGTTGACGGCCAAGCTCTGTCTGTGGCTCAGGGAACCAAGACAGACCGTTGTTTCCTAGTCTCTGAGGTTTTAACTGCGGCTTGCTTTCGTGCCGGACTTCCAGTTGTTATTAGAGGATACTGTAAAACACTCCATGCTTAAAACATTGTGTTAATAAACTCCAGAAGGAAAATACTCCCAGTGTCACCGTGGGAGTCGGATTTCAAGATTCACTATAACCTACTGGTTTACGTGAACTTTTAGTTTTTACTATATCAGAGAAGATCCTGATTGGAAGATCTATCAGTGAGGCATATAAGCAATACAGTGGGTTATTTCAAATTACCTGATGAGTATTAGAGATTGCACGAGCTGAAAACCCCTACTTCATGCTTGCTCCAAATGAAGGAATGATGTGTTTTTTGATTGGTAATCAAATGCTGGAAAGTAATAGACTATGCCAACAAAATAGAACATTGATAAGATCTGCTCCCCACCCCTGTCTGAGACCCTTCTTCTCCTGGGCCAGTTTCCAGCTACAGTAAGCTGACTCTCCTATGCTGGGCTGTCAAGTGTTAAGCTTAGAGAGGGCTCCTCGCTCTCCTGGGCACTATCCCTCCTTTTGTTTCTTGGCTCTTCAGAAATCCATCACATTATAGCATTCATACTTAGGAGTTCATAGTGGGATGGTTTGGGTTGGTTTTCTCTTCCTAGTTGACGGAGGCCTTTTACCCGTCCAAACCTAATGATCTCGGTAAACATCAGTGCTAACTAAGAAGCCACTCTGTTAGTGAAGCCGCCAACCTGCTTCAGGGTTTTGTGTGTTTCTTGTTTTTCCCTTGTGCCTTTCCCTCTTCACATACTCATCAGACTTTTGAAAGGAGAATTACTTGTAGGATTTCAAACTTGGGGAAGCTCTCGTTGGGTTGAAAAGCTACCTTTCCGAGCTGATATGTTAGGCTCTCCTGTTAGAATCCATGCACTCTTTGTTCCGTTTGAAAACACAGGAGGTTAACTTTTGTGCCCATGCCATGACATTTTTGGATGAAGTCAAGCACTTTAAAAGAGGGAACTATGGAACAGACCAGTGTTCAAGGAGACATGACCTGGGAATACAGGCAAGCCCAAGAAGGCTTTGTTTGAGTAAAGCATGTTTGATCACTCACGTGCTGTCCTGCAGGTCAGCCTTTCCAGTGACAGAGAACCTACCTCTCTGGAAATCTGAGAACATGTCGCAGACGTTGGTTTCCCAATTCTAATAGACATTAATTTCAAACCCAGCTGCCGTTTAAGTAGCCCTCCTTTTCATGTTAAAATACAAGTCAAGCAATTACAAATACTTCCTTTATCATCCATATTTAGTTATACAGTGTGTTAGCCCCATTATTTCCATAGACTCATAAGCAAAGTGTCTTTTCCTGTTGCATTTTGGGTTTTGAGTAGCATGCCAATCACATGTCCAGTCTGTCATCTACATGAAATGAGGGGTAACTGGCTACCACTGGGAATTTACAGTGCTATGCCCAATGGACATCTTACCTTAAATTGTTGCCTTGCACAGACTGAATGTTATTCATGTGCCTAATGTTTCTCCGGCACTGTCCATGTGCCAGGACTACTGCAGCTTTTAGTTTATTTAGGATTTTCTGAAAGATTATGAAATGTTTTTCATCAAGTGATATTTATAACCAGAGACACATGAAACAAAGAAACTTTGTATAACTTAAGAACCAAGTCCTCTTCAGAATGGTAGTCAATGGCAGTGCTCTATGTGCTTGTCTTCGTCAGGGTTTCTACTCCTGCACAAACATCATGACCAAGAAGCAACTTGGGGAGGAAAGGGTTTATTCCGCTTACAGTTCCAAATTGCTGTTTATCAACAAAGGAGGTCAGGACTGGAACTCAAGCAGGTCAGGAAGCAGGAGCTGATGCAGAGGCCATGAGGGATGTTACTTACTGGCTTGCTTCTCCTGGCTTGCTCAGCCTGCTCTCGTATAGAATCCAAGACTACCAGCCCAGGGATGATACCATCTACAAGGGGCCTTTCCTCCTTGATCACTAATTGAGAAAATGCTCCACAGCTGGATCTCATGGAGGCACTTCCCAACTGAAGCTCCTTTCTCTGTGTGTGTATACACACATGTGCGCACATGAGCTTGTATGTAGAAGGGTTTTTCTTTTTTCAAAGATTTATTATTTGAATGAGTACACAGTAGTTGTCTTCAGACACACCAGAAGAGGGCACTGGATCCCAATACAGATGGCTGTGAGCCACCATGTAGTTGCTGGGAATTGAACTCAGGACCTCTGGAAGAGCAGTCAGTGCTCTTAACCATTGAACCATCTCTCCAGCCCCTAGAAAGGTTTGTGAGTTCCAGATCATGTGCAGTGTGTTAGTTAGGGTCTCTATTGCTGCTACGAAACACCATGGCCAAAAAGCAAATTGGGGAGGGAAGAGTTGATTTGTCTTACTCTTCTTCATCACTGTTCATCATCACAGGAAGTCAGGACAGGAACTCAAGCAGGGCAAGAACCTGGGGGCAGAAGCTGATGCAGAGGCCATGAAGGGGTGCTGCTTACTGGCTTGCTCATCATGGCTTGCTCAGACTGCTTTCTTATAGAACCCAGGACCACCAGCCCAGGGATGGTCCCACCCACAATGGGCTGAGCCTTCCCCCATCGATCACTAATTAAGAAAATGCCCTATAGGCTCGCCTACAGCCCAGACTTATGGAAGCACTTTAATTGAGGCTCCCTCCTCTCAGATGACTATCCTGTGTCAAGTGGATTTGAAAGTAGCCAGCACATGCATGTATATTCCATGTAACATGTCTCAGTAAAGCCCAGCCCTTCTCACCAGTATAGGAGAATGATGGCTAGGATTAATTATGATACATTTATTGATAGATTATCTGCTCTGCGTTTCTAGATAAGTGTTTTAGGAAGTAGATGGCCGTCAATAATAAAGAAAAGTCAGAACATATGTAAATAAGTAAACTATCTTAATAGTTCTTTTAATAATACAGTGTCCACTTGGAAGTAACAGTTGTCTTACTATGAATGCCGCTATCTTGGAAATCTACTAGGTGAAGACTAACTACATTGACTGTGATTTGGGTTATCAGATTGCTCGCAGACTTGTCTTTAATTCACTGAACAGCGCTGTATAGGACCAGGTTTATAGCGCTTGATCCCAAGAAAGCCACAGTTCCAATCCCAGATCTATAAAGCTACAAATAAATCAGGGCAGATTTTGCCCAGTCAACCTGTTCGGTACTGTTAGCTTCCAAAAGGAGTCTTACTTGCTTTCTCATATTCGGGACTCCACGTGGGAGGAAGATTCCCCTAACCCTGGTTAAGGAGGTTCCTGGTGGGTCACAGCATGTCCTAGTCAGGGTTTCTGTTCCTGCACCAACATCAGCACCAAGAAGCAAGTTGGGAAGGAAAGGGTTTATTCAACTTACACTTCCACGTTGCTGTTCATCACTAAAGGAAGTCAGGCCTGGAATTCAAACAGGTCCGGAAGCAGGAGCTGATGCAGAGGCCGTGGAGGGATGTTCCTTACTGGATGTTCCTTGCTTCCCCTGGCTTGCTCAGTTGGCTTTCTTATAGAACCCAGGGCTACCAGCCCAGGGGTGGCACCACCCACAATGGGCCCTCCTACCCTTGATCACTAATTGAGAAAATGCCCCACAGCTGGATCTCATGGAAGCATTTCCTCAAGGGAGGCTCCTCTCTCTGTGATAACTCCAGCCTGTGTCAAGTTGACACACAAAACCAGCCAGTACACAACACTCCTTGTTGGACAGTTCCTTCCTTCCTTCCTTCTCCGTCCCCCACCCCACTCCCCACTCACCCCCTGTCTCCGAGTGTCCACTTCACTATGGCTCTCTCTCGCTTCCACGGCTTCCATCTGCCCCTCATCCTTGCAGCTGTGCTTAGTCTATTTCTTTTCTTTCTATTTCTTTTCTTTCTCATCCGTTGATTCCATGATGGTATGATTGTACTCCTCACCGTTTCCTTCTCTAATCTCTCATCTGCTCCTTTTTGTGTGAACCCTTTTATTTATGGTCAGTATATCGGCACTGATACAGACCTTGTTAGCACAAACCCAGATTTGACACGACTGGCACTCGGCTCCCCCTGCCCTCCGTCCCGGCCCTTGTCCCTTATTTCCTTAGTTTCACAGTAATGAGATCTCACATACATGATTGAATTTGTTAGTCTCCTTCATGTTCGGTTCTAATGGAGTTTGGCTATAATTAATTAGGTCTGCTTGGCAATGACTCATCACTTGTCTTCCCCCCTCCTCCTTCTTCCCCTCCCCCTTCCCCTTTTCCCCTTCCCCTCTCCCTCCTCCTCCTCCTCCTCCTCCTCCTCCTCCTCCTCCTCCTCCTCCTCCTCCTCCTCCTCCTCCTCCTCCTCCTCCTCCCAGGCACATGTCCAGGAAGGGTCTTCACTCTGGGAAGATTCTCCAGTCTTTTCTCAAAGCTGCCAGAATACCACTCTGGTCCATTTTTCCTCAATTGGAGGCCACACGTCATGGTGTTCAGGACTTATCCACCTAACTTACCCATCTCTGAGGCATTTTTTTTTTCTTCTTGGAACTTCTATTCCCTAAAACCACTTTTAAAGATTCTAGTATGATGTTCTTCTTAACTTGGAAGGTTTCTATTAACTTTTTCCAAACAACATTTTAATGGCGATTTTAAGTTTATTCCACTAGGGTTTAGGCAAAGATTTTTAAACTCTAGTTTTAATTCTCTTGTTTCAGCCTGGTTCTGCGCTGGGCACCTGACATCTGTCCCTCTGAATATCCACAAGGACTTGTCAGTGGACCTCCCGACCTGCCCTCCACTAACACCATCTGAGACAGTCAAGGTTCCCGGTGCCAGCCTGCTAACAGGCGGCAGGGCCAGGTCAGAGGCAGACTCTGAAGGAGGTCACACTCTGGTCCTCTGGGTGCAGTGCCACATGCCTGTATTTCTGGCAGATGTCGTGTGCCTCAGTCCCCCTGCTCAGTCAACTTCATTTATTTCAGCTCCAAAGTGAGAGTCTGGCCCGAAAGATCCTTCCCAGCTCTGAAGGGGCGTCTGTGTTTATGGTTAGTAGAATGGGAAGGCTACATTTTACCTTAACATAAATTTATTTGACTTTACATTTAATAGGAATGACCATATATTTCAAGTTTAAATATACATTTACATATTTCTGCAGTCAGGAATTTTAGACTATATAAACCTCTTTGTTTTCTGAACTCATTTTTCAGGTGCTTTGGAATTTCCCCCGCTCGTCTTTTTCACATCCAATATTTGTAGTGGCAAAGCTGGAAAGTTTTAATCCGAGGTAGGGTTTTGTCCTCTCTGTTATTTTGTTTTAACAGTGTCAGTGTGTTATCAACACACGACGAGATAGGAGTTTCAGGCAGTAACTAAGTAAACTTAAGTAATTTCGGTCGGAAGTTAAACCTTCACCCATGACCCAAAGAAACCTAGTTAGCTAGCCAAAGATGACATTAAGAAGACAGCAGCACTTGCCTCTGAGAGTTTGAAATCTCTCAAGATAAAGCCTCTGGTGCCACTGAGTTTTTTAGCTCCTGTGCGCATGCTCAGTAAACAGGGAACATGTCTGTGTTTATCTGCAGAGCAATATCAGGGCCGAGCTTAGGGAACAGCGGAAATGGTAGTGACCAGTTAGAACAGTAAGGAACGTGGAAGACTGCCGCGGAAGGACTAGGGAGCACTTAAGGACGAGGCCATGAGGTAGGGCTCCAAAGAGGATCGAGTGGAAACTGGGAAACTGACCCACATCTCCCGTGCATGTCGCAAGCTTCTTTTTCAGCCTTGGGCTGTCCAGCCTCAGATCGGCAGGACCTCTGCCTCCCTGATCTTTTGCCTTGGAATCAACATCGGGCGAGCACTTGGCTTTCACCTCTTCCATTGTAAGCGTCAACACCATCCCAGGGGAAGGATCCGTGGAAGCAGTGAGCTCATGTTGGCCTTTCCCTGGATAGCACAGTGTTATTGGGTTCTTGCTTGGCCATGTTTTTCTCATCCCCATTTTGAACACCTTGTTCTTACCAAACACTTTACCAGACTGTAGTAATGGTGAGCAAGAAATGGCCCCTCGGATGATGGATTTCTGCCTTGGCAAATTAGGAGTTAGAGAACACTGGATGGGGATCAGGTGGGAAGGGACATTGCCGATACAAGGCGACACCAGACACTCTGGGTGTTTCTTTGCTTTTCAACCTTTTCTCCTGTATTCCAAGTCTCTTGAGCCCCATATCCAAGCCATGTGTCTGTCACTGCTGAGTCTTACAGAAGTCCCTTTAGCTAAAGCACATGCATCTATTCAAACCCTGACATGGATTTGGTTCTTTACCACACATGATCGCTTTCACGGTATACGACTAAGGCCTCAGAAATCCCCCGGACAGCTTTTCTATAGCTTCTTCTTAATTCCAGCTATCTTCCATTGCAAGATTGGGAGTACCTGATTTTATTCCTCTTCTCCTGGCCCAACTTTTCATTCCTGGACGTTCCAGCACCGAGGGGTAAAAATCGCCCACGGTGGGGCGTACGTCTCACACCCTTGCCAGTGCTCAGGGGTCATCCCAGGAGAAGCGTGAAAGGACTGTAAGCGCCAGAGGGCGGTGGGTAACTTCAGAGAAACCGCGTTTGTCTTTTCCGTACACAGCAGCACAGATGCACACATGAATTTACAGTGACGGCAACAACAGGCACAAGACTTGCTTGAGCCAGACAAGCTCCCAGTGTGGAAGGGGTGAGGTGGCCTCGAAATCCTGCCACTAGCTGAGGAGCTGTTGAGATCAGAAAACACAAAAGCTGCAGAAGAGTTTGGGTGTGGGGGAGTTAGAAGACAGGGTGTGACAGGGAGGCTGGGTGGGTGACTTGTACCCTGAAGGGGGAGAGAGAGAGAGAGAGAGAGAGAGAGAGAGAGAGAGAGAGAGAGAGAGAGAGAGAGAGAGAGAGAGAGAGAGCTTGTAAGATGGAAAGGAGTTAGGGAAGGACAGGAGAGGAGAAAATGGGAAAATACAAAGTAAATATCATGGCCCTTATCCTGTGCCCTGTACCTAGGCCATTCGTCTGGTACCCCTTCAGGAGTGTGCATCTTGCTTGTTTTTTATCTAATAGCTCGAACAAGGAAGTTCGCTGGAAGATAGTCTATGGGTCCCTGTACTGGAGAATGGATCCAAGTTGAATCCATCCTGCCCGCGCGGCTGGGCGGTGGGGTTGCTGAAGAGACTTGCGATCCTTGGCAAAACCAGTCATGGGCATCACTTATCACTGTGGACTTGGCTAAAGCCCTTGAAAAACACTTTGTCTCTAAAGAAAACAATTTAAACCCAATAATACTTGCTTCATTTACTTTTAATGACAGGCCCATTCTGTGGAGTTTTTTTTTTTCCTGCATGAACTTACCCGACCTCCTATAAAAAGAAAATCTACCTCAGATGTGGGGATTCATTTATTATCTGTTCCATTCTGTTCTTTCCCAAGAACAGTAGGTCTTCCGTGTGTTTTCTGTACATAGTTATGCTTTGAAGGATTGTGGGCACGTTTTTTGTGAATTTGGCCATAGCTTAAGGATGTGTAATAATGGATTTCTTCATATTTTAAATATTTTTTAGGAGACTCATACAGAAGTAGAAGAATAACTAATATTTTGGTTTGAGAGAAAGGTTGTGAAAGAAACCATAGATGTTTTGTAAAAATCAAAAGAATGTTTCAAGGGCCTGCAGAGCCGGGTCAGTGGTTAAGAACAGCTGGTGCTCTTTCAGAGTGCCAGAGTCCTGGTCCCGGCACCTGCGTTAGGTGGCCCCCAAGCACTGACGACCCCAGCTCTAGAGAACCCAGTGCCTGCCTTTGACCTCTGCTCACACTTGTATGCCCATGCACAGCATGCCCATGCACAGCATACCCACACATAATAAAATCTTTTTTTAAAAAAAAGGATTTGTCATTATAAAATAATAATAAGGGAACCCTCATAATTAAATTAAGTTGCTAACTGAAGAGCTTCAAATAACATTTTTTTTATAATCCCTAACTTTTGTGAAACAGATTGCTTTTTTATATAACATTGAAACTATGGAAACATTATGAGGGACTTGAGAGAGCTCAGCAGTTCACAGGCCTTATTTCTCTTCCAGAGGATGCAGGTTCCACTCAGCACCCACAGGGCACCTTTCAAGTGTCTGGAACTCTAGTTCTAGGAGATCCAACGCCCCCTTCTGGCCTCCACAGACACCACATACACACAGTGCTCAAACAGACATGGAGGCAAAACCTCCATGCCTCCAAAATTAAAAAAAAACAAAAAACAAAAAAAAAAACTATTTTTAAGACATATGAGACTAAGGCAGCTGTATGACCCGAGCCTTAAACCATTGTTGAATGTGCATTCTAAGTACTGGAAGTGCTGTCACATTGCAAATGCAGAAAAATACCAAGACTTACATGTGTGTCTCAGAAGAAGCCTTAGAAGATCTGTTGTCTTCCCCCCCTGCCTGGCACAGAGGAAATCACAACTGAGAACAGTCAACGCTGTGCTACTGTGCTAAGAAATCTGCATGGGGGAAATGAGATCCAAATAACCACAGAAAAGTCATTCTAAATACTTCACTCTGGTTAGCCATGAAGACAGGAATGGTAAGCTGTGAACGGCACACTTAAACTACCAAATGGGGAGTGCCACACACTCTGGTTTTGGGTGAAGAGAGAGTTGGAACACCCAGGCAAGAGATTGCTGGGTGAAAATTACAGACCAGTTACCAATAGGAAAGTATGTGCAGCCTGCTTTTAAACCATGCTTTCCTCATTCTTTGCACACACAACTCATATCCTAGAATTACCCATGCACATGGCAGCGAAGACCCTGTTAGCGTACCTGACTGTCGCTCCGCTGCTCAGAAGCTCATCTTGATGTCACAGCCATTTGTGATCCAGTTTAAATATTTTACTTTTTAGTACAGTAACCTAGGAGAAATGTGGATGAACCACTTGTATGACTTTTTTTTAAAAAGAAGAAAAGAAAGCTATTCTACGTGCTTAGGGGTTTTTGCGAATTCCTAATAGGTTCTCCTAAAATCTAAATACCATATCATTTAAGTATTTTTTATTATAGAAGTCTCTAGGTCAAAAAGAAAAATCTTGTCAGTGTGTTAGCATGGGATGTGTCTCTGATCACAGCCCCTGTTTTTGAGAGTGCCTTTGAGCATTGGTATAAATTCTGTGGGCGCCGTTTATTCGAGAATGGTGACCGATGCCCTGTTGCAGCTGGAAGGTCCCTTCGCGGCACCAGCCCACCGCCCTTGTGCTTACCTCCCCGTCCTGTCGCCTGCACTGATGGCAGGGCTTTGGCTTATGATGCCTAGTTTATGTTTGTTTGTGTGTTTGTTGTTTGGCTGGTTTGTTAATTTAAATTTGGACACACTCACGGGAATATTTGGTCTTAAATGTTTCAAACTTTGTTTAAACTACTGACCTAAGAGTTATCATAGAAACAAAGTCAGGGAGTGGTATAGAAGTACTGAAAATCACATCAGGTGGGCGGGCGCGCTCGCTCGCTCGCTCGCTCGCGTGCTCTCTCTCTCTCTATCTATCTATCTCTATCTCTCTCTCTCTCTCTCTCTCTCTCTCTCTCTCTCTCTCTCTCTCGTGTGTGTGGGGGGGTGCTGCATGCGCACATGCTATACTTACTCTCCCAATAACCTTTTATCTCTCAAGATACATAATTTGTCATTTAGCGTCTGTGAGGCCCACTTTGTAGCTGGTCACAATGCCAGAGATGCAAGTCATTGACATGGAGCCTCTGGGCAGGGGAGCCCTTGGCAGGGTTCTCTACCCAGTGGGCGTTTCCTTCAGTTCCATCAGGTCTATGTTCCCTTGGGGGAATTTGTACCCAAAGAGTATTGAGTTTTTCTGTTGACTTCCTTCCAAAAGCATGTGTTTTCTGCATTCCTATTTTATGGTTCCCTGCAAAGGAGGAACAGTTTTCTTTCCTTATTTGGTTTGGATTTGATTAGCTACGCTTGGGATTAGCTTGGTCTTTTTAAAGTAAAACAAATGAGAGGTAGCATAGGTCGGCGCCCACGGCACTGAGCAAAGATGCAGTAGGCCAGAGTTCGGCTCTCCCGCCGCTCCGGCTTCACTAGCGCTCGCCCTCCGGTTAGATACAGATGGTGTGCACCATTAAAGCGGGAAGCACGGGTTGCCAGCCTCACGGTAGTTTCAGAATTCTGCACTCCTTGTAGCGACTGCAGTGGTAGCAATGTCAGCAGTAATCGATATTCCCTCTAATGCCCACAAGGACCCTGAAACATGGATGTTACTTTTTTTAGGTAGCAACACAAAGGCTTACATGAGATCATTCAGGTAGCGGGGCTCAGGTAGTATTGAAACCCATGTTGCTTCAGTTCCTTGTATTTGCCCCAACATTCATGTTGTCTAACCTGGACACCACTGTAGTCATCACACACACACACACACACACACACACACACACGTGTCAGAATCAGACAAGTCTGAGCTTACACCTCTCCTGCTTCCTAGCAGTGTGAATTCTGGGCAGGTGGTTAAGCCTCTCTCTGAACAGCATTCATCTATGACACGTGACGTAGGCATGACATCTTCATCATGAAGAAGCTGAAGACAAATGTGCACAATACTTCATGTGCCCAGAATTTACACACACACACACACACACACACACACACACACACATGGGAGGAGCACACTGACGGGAGCAAGGGAGCAATTGGTGGCTTAGCCTTGCCTGTTTAGCTGTGAACATTGTTTCTAAGAAAAGAGACTTAATATGAACACTTATAACATAAAATCATTGTATGGCATCTCCGTATCCATCTCGCGTAGAAGGTTAATTCTTCATAGTTGATTTCTTAGGACATTTTCCCCCCTTTTTATTCTTTCCTCTTAAAGTCTGTGAAGAAATTGCCGAGGTTGTGTAGGATTGACAGATTTTTGTTGCTGTTGCTTTGGGGAGGTAGTAATACCAACATGCAAATGAGAGGTGAATAAATTCTCCGCTTCTTGCCAGTGGTCATGAGTATGCCCGAATCCACTCAGGAATGCTGAAAACATTCAACTGCATTTCAGTGATCTCTCTCACCAGGTCGCTGAGAGCTGCCTGCCAAGCACTGAGATGTCAGGGAGCAGAGACGTGTAAAAACTCTGTGTGTGTGTGTGTGTGTGTGTGTGTGTGTGTGTGTTTAAGAAAAAATAAGTCATGTGCTAGACACCACCAAGAGGACAAGCCTCCATTTGTACTGTCCAGTTAGCTAGGAGCTGAACGGTATCCTACGGTTAGTAATTCAAAATTATTTAAATCACTACTTATCACTGCGTCAACCCTGAACAAGCATGTATCTGCTTATTAGCAATCGCTGCTCCTGAACAGGGCATGTGTAAAGATGAAACAGTGCCTTCTGTAAGTAAGAAAGGGTCAGGAAGTGAGTGTGTTTACTGCGAACCAAGTAGCACCCAGTGGACTTGGATGGTTTAGTAGACATTTTCATATTCATTTACCAACGATTTACTTCTTTAATCTGCTGCATCCACCAACTGGGGGGGGGTCTTAATTGTCTTCCCCTCTCCCCTCTGGTCACTCTAGAATTCCATATCTCTTATTAAAGACATTGCTGGAAAATGCCACCTCTAGGAGAGGGCTGTGAATTCACCCATGGGAGAGCTCTTCTCTGCATAAGTAGCCTAATTTTTTAAAAGTCCAATCACAGCAGTCATTGTCCCAGCACACTTTAGCTCTGGGATGTGACCTGTTGGCGTGTTGAATCTGAGGCAGCACAGCCTCCTGAAGAAAGATGTATAGTGTGCTTTATGCGTCGCCGCTGAAAGAATTTTTGCTTTGAAGCCCAGTGTGAACACTTAATTTTTATTTGCTATTATAAAAGAGGCTCTTTGAGCTGACAAATATGAAAATATGGCTGTGGTTTGGGCAGGAATCCAGAAACTTGAGAGAGAATGACGCCTTTATCTTGCGAACATCCTCTGACTACGGCAGTATTCTGCTAATAGATGGAGAGTGGGTAATAACACCCTTCAGGCCTCCCTCTATAAGAACTGCTCTTCCTACAAACTGGGGAGAGATATATGTGTCAGGTGGTGAGCATTGACTATACATTTATTTAAATCTCCTGTCTTTGGGCAGCTGTTAAGTTTATTGAAGAGTTCTGGGTGGCCAGGTTTCTTTTTTTTTTTTTTTTCTCTCAATTTATATGCTGTCCTCTCTGGAATTTCAGTGAAGCACTAAGAGACTGCTTGTCTGTGGACAGGCATTTTCACATGCTCAGAATTTCTCACGAGACAACAGCGACGGCTCTCATTCTTCGGGGCCGTTTCCCACCATCTAGGGATTCTGTGCTTTATCTTGCATCCTCTACAGATGTATCCAGGACCTTGGGAATCCAAAAGCAGCTTGTCATACTATGTTCTGTAACAACAAATAAAGACTTTATAAAGGGTTAAATAACACACACTCCAGGGGGAAGAGTCTCCCTTGACACTGATCGCTTGCCAAGCCTTTTACTAGGCCCTCCCATGGTTTGAACCTTTATGAGAGGCCCCTGGTGAAATCCTGATGACCCCCCCCCTTTTCATAAAAATTGTCAGATTAAAAGAAAACAAACTTCTTTTTTTTTTTTTTTACTAATCTGGACTGATTTAGGGTTAGAGCTTAAGGGATTCTGATAACACAGCACTCATTTATATACCCTTGGGAATATTCAGAATTTAGATTCAGCCTTTGGGCATTCTGTTTAAGCCAGAATTTGGAAACACCTTACAGATGTTATTGTGAAAACATGTGATTTCTGCCCTCTATACGCTACAACTGAGCTAAGCAACGTAGAAGAAAGAAAGCACAGACTCTCAGTCCTAGGGACCTTTACATTTGGTTGGTACTGAAGTAAGCATCCTGATACTTTGGAACGTTCTTACTTAATCTTTACTGGTAAAGAGAAAACCTCTCTTCCAAGGGTTGAATGAGATGGCCCAGTTAGTTAGCCAGTGTGTGCTCAAGCATGAGGAGCTAAGTTCAACCCCTAGAACGCACAGGACAGCCAGGGAGGGGTGTACACCCATAACTCCCACACTGGAGGGAGGAAATTGGATCCCTGGACCTGACTAGCCAGTTGGCCCAGCAGCAAGCCCCAGGTTCAATGAGACACCTGTCTCAAAAGAGCAACTGAGGAAAAGTCCACAGCGTTAACTTGTAACCTCCACGAGCACACCCGCATCTGTTATGCCAGAAATGTAAGTTTTCTCTACATATAGGTAGATATAAATAAACAGTTACTTTAGAGATACTTGGAGCTAATTATATAACAATTTTTCGGTTTTTTTTTTTTGTTGTTGTTGTTGTTGAGGCTGGAAGATGGCTCTTGCAGAGGACCCACATCCCATCTCCAGCAGCTCACAACCATCTGGGACCCCATGCCCAGGGTATCTGATGTCTCCATGCAGCCACCATGGCAGGTGGTTGGCTCTGTGCCTGAGGGCTTCAGGGACTCAACAACACTGGCTCTGCTCAACGTTACCTGTAACTAGCACAGCAGGGAATGATAAAAGACCACAAATATCGGTGTATCCCACTTTCAGTTTCCAAATTTGGCCAGTACTTTTAATGAAGGCACAGAGTCTTCCAGAACGTTTATAATTTTGTAACATCATTTCACTGGCATAAATCTGTGCCTCATCCCGCATGGCGATCCACTTACCAAGGGTTGTTTTTTTTTCCCCCCTTGCTTACTCTCGCTTGTCGTTTAGAAAGCTTAGGCCTGGAAATACTAGGTCCATCTTGTTACTGGTCTTTGTGCCAGAGGCAAAAGCCATTGGCAAAGTTCTTCTAAGCAGAGGGGAGCTGTTGGCAGTCAAGGGCTCGTGGGTGTTGCTTAGTTCCGCTCAGTTTACACTCCCATGGGGGAGTTCATATCCAAAGCATTTTAAGTTTAGTTTTCTACTGCCTCCTCTTACCCTCAGCAAAAACACATGTTTTCTGCATTCTTTATCCTGGGTCTCCGTTACAAGGCAGACGGTCCCTGTGTTTACTGTTTCGATTCATTTGAAAATAATCATCGTTCTGTTGGCTGTTGTTGCTTTGTCGTTGTAATGGGACAGCATGAAGGTATAAAGACCTCTTATTTTCCCAATGAACACAAACACCAAAATTCAAAGTCCACCAAAGTGTGTGCCAATTCCCAGAAATCCTGCGCTATATAAAATAATAAACTTCAACGGTACCCTGAGGTCATACATGATGGAGGCTTGACTTATCGAAAGCCCGTGTACACAGGAAATATGAGAGAAAGACAGGACAGGAATCCACTTCCCTAGCCTACACACTGGTTTGGAGGATGCTTATCGAAAAATAACAAACAAACGTATAAGTACAGCTCACCTCCTGGGGATGAGACAGGATATTACCATTCGAGGAAACATTGCATTTGGGAAAATTTCCCCTAAACTTTGAAATAATAAAGCATGATGTTAATGGTATGTATGAATAACATATACATTATATATTAATATGTATCTTCTTATAAATCAAATTAGATTGGGACTTTATATGTATTCCTAAGGATTAAATTCTGAGATGAGTTATGAATTAAAAGCATCCCCTGCTTCTGTCTTTCCCTCCTCTCACTTGTTGGGGTCACATTTGTTATCATGAATCTTTCTGGGGTACAAATAAATAAAAGGCAAGTCTAGTGCTGAAAGTCCATGTGGAGTCCGGGGTACAGTCCAGTCCCTGCGTTATAGTGCTAACCCACGTTGCATTCCCTTAAACTGTCATACAGACAGACGCTTACCGTGCTAGGCTAGTTGACAGCTCGTCTATTGTAAAACCCCTTGGCTCGGCGTCCAGATTACAGTGGATAATTGAAAGTCAACGTGCTGGTCCCAGGTTGCCTTGCCCATGGGAATGTCTTCTGTACTCAGCACCTGTGTTGACTGACTACTGAAGGATTCTCCTGGGATACTCAATGCCTAATATGTGTTCTTTACTGACTTCGACTCCAGTTAACTCTGATTCTAAAGCCGGGGCCTTCTGCCTACTCTGAGTGTAGAACAAATAATGTCTTCAATTTGAACAATGCTGCTGCTCCTCCTCCTCCTCTTCCTCTTCTTCCTCCTCCCCTTCCTCCTCCTCTTCCTCTTCTTCCTCCTCCCCTTCCTCTTCCTCTTCCTCCTCCTCCCCTTCCTCCTCCTCTTCCTCTTCCTCCTCCTCCTCTTTCTTCATCTTCTGCTGGTGACTCAAGGGATCTAATATCATTGGGCCTTAACATAAAACCCCATATAAACCATTTGGCTCCCTGTTAGTATTCAATATAAAATGGATCTTGAATAAATGGACCGGCCTATCCGGGAACAGATTGCGAAGAAAGAGAGTGCCTCAGGTTAGCAGCATGACTAAACTCTTAGATTTCTATGGCTTGTTTGTTTGTTTGTTTTATTGTTTGTTTGTTTATTTGTTTGTTTTCCTTTTCTACATTGGAGTATAGACCTTCCACTTGTGTATTCCATTAGTATGTTGTGCCTCACTCTGACCGTGTGTGTGTGTGTGTGTGTGTGCGTGTGTGTGTGCGCGTGCGTGTGCGTGTGCGTGCGCGCGCGCGCGTGTGTGTGTGTGTGTGTGTGTGTGTGTGTGTGTGATCTCAAAGCCTGTGTCGTCCATGAAGTCCCCAAGAGCATCAGCCACCACCAGCTTGTCCCTGTCCTGAGAGTGAGGCCGGAGAAAAATCACAATGTTGACAGTTATGGCACCATGTCTCTCTGCACAGCAAGCTCCTTGCTAAGTGCTGAGCGTGTGGCTTCTCTCTCTAGGCCACATGGTAGCACCATTATCATAGACAAGGCAACGGAAGCTCCAGGTAGTTCAGCGCCAAGGTGATGTGGTTAGCGAAGGGCAGAGCTAGAGTTCAGATGTAGACTGTCAACGTATGAGGACCTCGGAGTCGTCCCAGCCCTCGTCCGAGTCCTACGATCTTCTTACCCTTGATGACGACATCTTCACCCCATTTTACTTGTTTCTAGATCCTCTGGGTTGTGTAATTTCACACTTGTGCTTCCAGACACATCCACCATGACCGAATAAGTTTCTTGTCCATACTATAGTTCAGCAAGCACAGCATAGTCCCAGACATAGATCTGTGCGCAGTGTTCTGGGGCTCTGCTGGATTGAGACAGGAAGTACAGAGAGACAGAGAGAGAGACAGAGAGACATAAAAAGGACCTAGAAAACCCATTTGGTGACAGTGACAGCCGTGTCCAGAGAGAGCTAGAGCCAAGGACAGGTCAAATGTCAAGGAACAGCCAAATGAGTAAGCATGTGTGGAAGTGTCTGTGGCAGAAGAGAGACAGACAGAGCGCATGCACACGTGTGTTCATGTCTGTCTGTCCGTCTGCCCAAATCACATTTGTAATTTGGCGAGGCCAGGCTTTGAATGGGAAGGAGGTAGACAGCAGAAGCTTAGACGGATAATGGAGGAAGGTCAAGTCTCCATTCTTGAGAGACTTAGAGCTAATGAAGGTCCCAGTCGCAAAGGATTTAGACACACGATGGGATGCGTGGGCTTCGTGAGTTCACTCGTTGCAATCTAGGAGGAAGGGGGCGGGCTGGGGTAGAGGGTGGGAGGAGTTGCAAGACTAGTGAGTGAACTCGGTACTGCTGGTCATCTAGGGGTGAACTTAGGTCATCGGTGCTTGCCACAGTGACGGCAGGGTAAATGGAAGGTGTCAGGGTCGCAAAGGCAATTAGACATTTTTTTTAAAGATCACAGTTAACTCAAGGTAGGAACAGTTAGTTTATACCAGAGGGTCAGTACCTTCAAGCAGGCTGTGTTCTGGTTCTGTTTAATATTGTAGGGATTTTTTTTTTTTTTTTAAGAAACAACTTTTTTTTTTTCCTGGAAACTTTTTACATGGGTCCCTAGATAACATCTTAAAAGAAGCTAAAGTAGAGGTCGAGTGAGTACCAGGAAGGGGGAGAGAAAAAGAAATATCTGAAAGGTGGGTGTGCACCGTCCCGGAGGCTTCTCCACATGACAAAGCGAGCTGGTCCCCAGGCGCCATGACGGGACACCATGTCCAAAACATCCTCGTTGCTGTGTGGCGGTGGGGAAGGGAAAGGCATGCTTGGAGGGAGGGACTCGGAATAGGAACCAAAAAATGAGCAGCGTCGTGGAGACAGCCATGAGTGGAAAGGCGGGGAGACTAAATGTTAGGAACCAAGCGTGCCCCAGCCGCCATAGCTAGCTCTGGGTTTCCTCACTTTACCCATCTGGGTCTGCGGTCTCTGGAGCTGCTAACATGAGAGGGGGTGGGGGTAGGGGGTGCAGGGTGGGGGGTGGGGAGGTGGGGGACAGGGAGAGGGGGAGATGGTTTGTAAGTAAAGCCCCCTTCTGGCTTAAGAATTCTGGCTCTAAGAATATCTTTTCCCTATCAGTTTTTTTTTTTTGTTTTGTTTTGTTTTTTTTGTTTTTTTTGGAATGAATCTTACTTTCAGCTCGTGTAAACAGTTTTAAGATGCTGTTTGGAATCATTAAAGTAACACTAAGAAAGACACAAGGAGTAATCAGCTGAATTGTGAATATCTCCCATAATGTCGTTTGTACGACAATCTGCTAAAAAAAAAAAAAAATTAAGCTAATAAAAGTAAGAGATAAATACCAAGCAAATGCTTTTTGAGAATGCAAAGGAGCATCCCGGGCCCAGGCTGCTGCCCAGCTGCTGCCCAAGGTGCGTCTGGGCTTCGAGAAATCCGACACGGCATCCAACAAATACCGCTCTCCCGACACTTTTATTACCCGCCTTTCCTGAAAGTCATAACCTAACACCAGGGAAAGAACTCACGGCCACGTCTCATTTGTCTCCACTGTTTTGTCTTCTGCATGGAATCTCTCATCCAGCCCTTTTAGGCTAAGATCTGAAATTATGGGTGAAAAGTGTGTCCGTATCTTTTAACTGTTTAATTTAGCAGTGCTCACCTGGCCTGAGAGACAGCAACACTTAAAAAAGAAAAAAGAAAAAAAGGAAAGGAAAGGAAAGGAAAGGAAAGGAAAGGAAAGGAAAGGAAAGGAAAGGAAAGGAAAGGAAAAAGGAAAGGAAAAAGGAAAGGAAAAAGGAAAGGAAAAAGGAAAGGAAAAAGGAAAGGAAAAAGGAAAGGAAAGGAAAGGAAAGGAAAGGAAAGGAAAGAAGGAAACCTATTAGCAAATTACAACCCGAGTTGGTGTTGCTGTTGTTGCTTTACGTGTTATACAGATTTCTGTTTTGACGTGCCTAAGAAAAGGCAGAAATGAAAGTCCGTCCCCTTAGAGGTTTCTATAGAATGAGTTGCCTTCCTCCAGAAAACATCATGTATTGTACAGCTTCCAGCATGATAATTCATCTGCAGCACTCAAAGGTCATTTTCCCAGGTAGCCTTTGACAAGGCTCGGGGCAGGGAACAGCCAGTGCTTGAGATGCAGCTGCTTTCTACTTTATACAGATGTAAAGTTTCATGATCTTCAAAATCAAATGACAAACACAAACTTGTTTCAAGTTGAGATGGGTGGAAAGAGTTCTTCAGGCATGGGAGGCAGGGGGGTGTTTGGTTTGAGCTATGAGGGTTCAATTCCGTCTGACCTTACCAACGGAAGAGACGAAGACCGGCCCTGCACTGATAGAGACCTGGCTGTACCAAGCGTGTTCAGCCTTAAGTTCCTGTCCCCCCTACCCTACTCCACCCACCCCACCCCCACTCTCCCTCCCCACCCCCCACCCCCCCTCACCCACCCCACCCGTGAGACTTCATTAGGATGCAGTTAGTACTTTTGACACTGCTTACTGCTATAAGGCGGCCTTTTATATCAGTCATCAAAATAACTGCAAGTTTCATTTAGGCCAGGTATGTTTTCTTTATAATTTCGCAGAACAGTCTCTGTATCCTCTGGGCTTTCAGTAAAGGCCAGTCAGTCCATCTCCAACCTTTACTGGGTGCTGTCCACGTGGAGTGCTCATTAAGGAAAGCGAATGCTCTCCCCCAGAGAACTCACACTTTTCTGTGTGTTGTCTCCTGTGTTTCTGGTTTGAGATCTGCATAGTGCAGATGTCCGCCGAGTTAACAAAGTTTCACCCGCCACAGGTCAAGACAGGATTCTGTCCTTCCGTATTAGTACGTATGTGTCGGCTCTTCAGGTTTTGAGCTGTTGATCCATCCTGAGGTCCACCTCGTGGTGACTCCACACTAGAATTCCACAACCCAAGGGAGAGCTCTTGGCTGATGGGAAACATCTAGAACCATGTAGTAGCTCTTCCACCAGCCTCCATTCCGACAGGCTAGGGCCAATGCTGTAACCTCTGCTTAAACATCCCCCGTGTCTTAGCTGCAGATAAGACTCTGACAGCAGTACTTCCTTAAAGTTATTGGAGTCACTGTCATTTTTTCTTAAAGGCGGCCAAGGACTCTGAGCTCAGAGAGAACAGGAATCCTTTTTGATGTGATACCAGAGTCCTTTCTCCTGGTTCTAGGACTGGGACTCAGACCGTGCCCTGTTCTTGTTAACCCCCGCAGGCACAGCGGATGTTGACTGACCTTGCAGCGCCGTGCATAGGCTTCAGACATAAGAAGGAAAGAACAGGAATTTGGAGGAAAGCATGTAAGAAACTCAGTCCAGTGACCTGATAAGGCTTCCTTCTCTCAGAGTGGCTGGCTAGATCCGACAGTGCCCATCAAGCCAGCCGTAGGAAGTACTTAACCGAGTGGGAATTGCTGGACCCAGCAGGCTTGAAACGTATCCAATAAATTTCCACAGCACTGTGTCCATAAAGCAGGACCACTAGAACTTTATTTTAGATGTTTGAATAGCTAAAAAAAAATTATATATGAGTACATTGTTGCTGTCTACAGACACACCAGAAGAGGGCATCGGATCCCATTGCAGATGGTTGTGAGTCACCATGGGGTTGCTGGGAATTGAACTCAGGACCTTTGGAAGAGCTGTCAGTGCTTTTAAGCACTGAGCCATCTCTCCAGCCCAAATAGCTAAAAAGAAGCAGCGTGATGTGACCCAGTGGTTTTGAGGACTCCCACCTTTATTTAGGTCACTCGTGCTGACAAAGCCTGTTTTGATGTTTTATAAGCAGTATGTCACTCTCTGAATGAAGTTGTCTACAAAAAATCAACCTGAGGTAACTTTGCTTGTGTCACGGTCTATAGATACCTAGTTTATAGATGCCTATGAGTGTAACTTGCTCCTGGAACACCCGTTCAAGAGGAAAGGTGCAAAGACCCATCACGTGACTCAGTGCTCGCACAGCCTGATGGCTGTTAGCAAGCTGCTCTGAGGAAGAATATGGTTTCCGGTAGGCGAGGTGGCACATCCGGTCTGGCTCTGGATGGATGGCTTCTCTCTGTTTGAGCCTCCATTGTGGTGTGAGTTGAATGCAGGTGGTGATGCATTGTCTAACAGGGCGAGAAGGGAAACTCAGTCGTGCGCCTGTATTGGCTAGGGTCGCAGGAGTTACCATTCAGTCCACAGTCTCTGTGACTTTCCACTGTGCCCCTGCACAGTCTAGTTGGAGGTGGGGGGGGGCACTTGTGATCCCAAGGTACTGCTATTTCCGATCTTATTTATGCTCTCTGGATCCTCAGGGCCTCTTGAAATGAACAAAGAACACGTGTACAACCCAGGGCTATTTCGTGGAGAAACTGAAACTAGAAATTGGTGCTTGTCATTATTTATGCCCCGTTCCCAAGACTGAGGACCTAGCCGGACCCAACCGCAGGCACAGGCTGTGAGGTGTAATGCTGCCCTTTGCCCTAGAGGAGGAAGGCTCAGACGGTGCTCGCTGGTAGATTCTGCCAGTCGTGAGAGTCGCCTGTCCAGTGCCCGGCACAAAGGAAATAGACCGGTTGTGTTTGTTTGTTTGTTTTTGATTTTTAACAATGTCCAGAAGCCCTCTTGAAAGACTACAGTCATGCTTCTCAGACTCCAAAAGCTTCGACTCATTTTTTCCCATGGGAGAGTCATTTTTATTCGAGATTTATTTCTTTTTATTTTATGTGAGTGGTTTGCATGTGTGCAGTACTCATGGAGGCCGGAAGAAGGCATGGGTCACCTGGAAATGGAGTAACAAAGTTGTCAGCCTCCTTGTGGCTGTTGGGAACCGAATCCCAGTCCTCTGTAAAACCAACCTGTATCTTAACCACTGAGCCATCTCTCTAGCCCAAGGACAGCTATTTTTTGCACAAAACATTAAAAACATAAATCATGAGAGAAAACTAAGCAAAATACAAAGTTGGAGACAAAACAAACATACCAGCTGGTAACCCAAAACATCTAGGAAATCCAGGACACAATGAGAAGATCAAACCTAAGGATTATAGGGATAGATGAGAGTGAAGATCTACAATTTAAAGGGCCACCAAATATCTTCAACAAAATTATAGAAGAAAACTTCCCTAACCTAAAGAGAGAGATGCCCATGAATATACAAGAAGCCTACAGAACACCAAATAGACTGGACCAGAACAGAAAACAAACATACCAATCATGCGAGGCGTTTTCTTGCCCACGACTATATCCATACCTTGTATGCGTGGGGAGGAGCTGTTCAGAGTTTGGACTATTTTACAAAAAGCAAAATAATAATTTGAATAGGATAGCCACTCATCTGACCCTCTAAAAATTATAAAATTAGTTGCAGGGAGGAAAGATGTGCCTTCCCATAAGATTTTATCTTTAACAACAACAACAACAACAACATACTGTTTAAGGAAAAAAACAAGTTGAGAAAGCTCAAAACTGGAAAAAAAATTAATCTGTGTTATAAGTCCCACATTCAAATCTCATCTCTTTAAAAAGGGGGGGGGGCAGTGGTGGCGCAGGCCTTTAATCCCAGCACTCGGAAGGCAGAGGCAGGCAGATTTCTGAGTTCAAGGCCAACCTGGTCTACAGAGTGAGTTCCAGGACAGCCAGGGCTACACAGAGAAACCCTGTCTTGAAAAACCTGAAAAAAAAAAAAAAGCTGTATATTTCGATTCTACTTATAACAGTAGCCATATTTGAGCAGCAACTCAGGACAGTCCGTGGACTTAAGACCCTATTGTGTTTGTTCCAATTTTTCAAAAGATTTAGGGAACAAAAGGTGCTGGACAACTTGTTCACAGATCCACTGTCAGAAAATAAAAAGACAGTGGTCCTTTCCTGATGGAGCAGAGAGGAGGAACCACAAAGACCGTAACCCCAAAACGAGTGTCTCCAGTCACTGTCCAAATGAGCGAGCTGGCACTGACCAGTGGACCCCAGAACCCAGGGATCCGTAGATGAACACCAGCTCCCTGCATCCCCTGATGTCGCTGGGCAGAAATAGACCAGGCCTGTGCCTGCCTCAGTCTCAGATCTGAGAAGCATGGCTGTTTGTTCAAAGCACAGGCACGAGCTGTCTCTCCTTCTCTTCCTCCCCTTTCCTCCTTTGTTTCAGCTCTGCCTCCAACTCCCCCCACCCCAACACCCCTCAGGCCCCTCCCTCCCCACCCCCGCCCCATATCAGGGTAGAAAGTGCTAATTTTACTGAGTTTCCTCTTCTTCGTGAGAAAGTGCGCGGACTCAGGCTGCACCCCGTTGGAGTGCTAGAAGTCTTGGCAGAAAACAGATCATTTCTCAGGAGGGCTAGCTGCTCTCACATCCGTGCGGAGGACTGCAAATACCTCAGGTTCTGCAGACTGCGCCACATTCATACGGTGGCTCCGTAATTCCTTCCAAGCCTGGCAGATCTGACCGGGAGGGCTTCTGCTATTTACTACGAAGCCGGTTGGATAACACCTTTGGCACACACCTCGGAAACTTACAATGTGGTACTTGAAGTTGTTAAAGAAAACTGTGTGACTGCTGATCTTTGCAATATGGTTCCTGTTTGCACAAGGACTGACAGTGATCTGTAACAAAAGCCTCGATCGGGGAGGTGTGATGAGGGGCTGTATCGTGGCCCGTACAGTTGCCAGGGAAGTGTTCGCCCACACCTGCTGCTTCTGAGATAGGTCCGTGATGTTCTCCTCCCCAATGGAGGACAGACCCAACACGGAATTAAAAAAAATAAAAAAAAAGCGTGGAAGTTCAGATCTTAGAAAGCCAATTAATCGTGCATCTACTTGTGCAAATGTCACTGCGCAATTAGAGTATCAATTTGTCTTGATACTTTTAAAGTTTAATGGACCTTCAGAAGGCATGCTTGCTTGTTTTTGTTTGTTTGTTTACTGTCTGCATCACCAAATTACAACTCCTGTACTTGAATGCCCAAGCTCTGACTGGCTCCTCAAATTAAAAATATATTTCAATAATTTAAAAAAAAAAAAAAAAACCTCATCTGGTTCGGGTCCCTAATATTCTCGCCAGTAATTCAACCCCTGGATTACACTTGCCAGATGCCAGTGTCTTCTGCTGCTCTGTCTGTACAGCCTGCTCCCTGGGGCTCACCGTTTACGAGCGTGCAGGCCTGCTTCTGCTTCAAAAGCAGAAATTCTGATGGGCTTTAGAAACATCACCTTCCCGTGTTCCCCCACATCGACACCACCCTGGCTTGCGCATTTCCGTAAATACTTGCAGACATCCTCTGCCCGGTACCTTTGCGGCATCTCCCTTTCCTGACGGAGGAGGTCTCTTTAATTCCCTATCCCCGGAGGCTTTCTCCGCATTAGCCTCCGATTCATTAGTCGTCAGGCACTTGGTGTCTCGCTTTCTTGGCAGTGGGACAAGCCCAAGTCTCAGCTATGCCTTGGCCATATGTTCTCATGGCATATGCCATGTGATTTCTAAGAACGGGCAGCTCGGAGCGCCCTTCCGGTCTCAGCTAAAGATTGATCGCTCGGCATCCGCAGCGTGTGTCAGCGCGGTGCTGCCTCGTGTCTATTTACCCAGAAGTGTTTTGAGGAATGTGGCTTCCGTTTTGAAGGCGCACTCTTAAGATATGGACCAAGACGGCCCCCCTTCTCTCCTCTGGCGAGGGGTGGGGGTGGGGTGGCGGGGTGGGGGAGTTTGACAAGCGAGGGGCCCGAGCAGTGTTATATCCTTCCGGAGATGAGACTCAGAGGCCTTGCCGCCACTTCTGAGCACCATAGAAGCTTCGCCATAGCTGTTCTTCTCAAGCCAGACTGTGGCACGGCACGGCCTGCTTGAGCAAAGACAGAGTTAAGGGAATAAACGGGTGACATCTTTTAAAACGTCCTGTTGCTTGACATCGGCCCCTGGCATGGTAGCGGCATAAGAGTTCATAGTTACCATGCTCTGGGAATGCGGATGTCTCAGTCTTCATGTGTGCGGCCAATGCCACAACGTCCGTGTAGGCTCTTCGTGCATACGAGCAGTGTCTGAGTCGGGGCTCCCATCTCTGAAGAGTGGAGCCCTTGTCTACAAAGTGTGTGCACCTTACCTCTCCCCTTACAGGCTCAAGCTGATGGAGTAATTCTCCATCAAATCTTCCGTGTTGAAATTCCTAAGAGAACTTTGTGATGAGTCAGTGTATGGGCATGTTCCACTAATCTTCATATCTGAAGTGATATCAGAGCCACGCCTAATAAGTAGCAGCTCTGAAGGAAGTTGCTACGGTCGGGCCTAAAAGGCTTTTTGCGGGCACTTCCAGAGGCCCACTTCCCTTATCTCCTTACTTTCAGGGCCTTCTAGAGAGCAAATGGCTGGTGCTTGTTCAAAGGGACAGGATTTCCTATCTGGTGCTTTTGTTCCCCCCAGAAAGAAGAGAAAATGAAAACAGTTGTCTTCCCCTAGAGATTGAATCTGAAGCAAACTGAAGCTCTGTGTCTCCCCATGCCAACCCTCCCCCTCCCCTCTCCCCCTCCTCCTCCCCCTCCCCCATAGGCTGTCAAATATACAGCAATGTGGCAGTTGAACATCAGTGGTTTTTGTGAGACGGAGGCCACATCTCTCACGCAGACCAGACTGCAGAGGGGAAGGACCAACTGTGATGTACTTGAAGAGTTTCCAGGGTGTCTTACCAGTCCTCCCTCTATAATGCTTTGCGCCTCCTTGGGACGTTAAGAACCTTGGAGTGAAAGTGGCTCTCTGTCACCTAGCCTTTTCCTCATTCCAAACAAGAATCTCTACCTTCATTTTTTAAGAATCTTAGGTTAGACCCGTGCTTGCAGACCAGGCTTAAAACCAATACCTTAAAAGGTGTGTCGCTTCCCCCCACCCCCATCCCGTCCTAGTTAATACTTTCCAAAAAAAAAAAAAAAATTAATACTCTGTGTTCTGGGACGTCATTTTCCATTTCTCTTTGTGTTCTACATTTTCGTTCTTCCTGTAGATCCAGCCAGGTTGGGTTTTAAAATATTCTCTTAATTAAATCTGTTCTGAGTGTCTTAGGAGTTTTAGAACTTCTACTTTAGAATAGAAGCCAAATCGGGAAGCGATGGGTGAACGCACAAAGTCAGCCCGCAAGTCAGGAGCCAGCTTGAGAACAAAGTGAACAGCCTTTCCTCCTTTCCACCAAGGAACTCAGAGTGTGTCCCGTGGCGTCCCGGAGGAGATGCTCCTCACAGACCAGTGGCTTTGAAGACTAGAGAAGTATGACAGCGATATTCTACATTCCTTTGCATTACTGATGTTTTTTACAACTGAAGTAAGCCGACAGGAGCAGCTAGGATGGAAGTCTCTTACCGGTTGGGTCATAAAAGTGCAAACTTATAGGAAGAACACATTTTCCTAGGAATATGGATATTGTTAAAACTGTTTAATAATACATGGTAGGTTATAGTTTTCTAGGTCCTTTTCTATTATGTTCTCATAGTATATCAATTGTATCAACTCTTGCATACCCCAGTGACTTTGCTTATTGGTAAATCCCGCACCCAGGAAGTACCAATGACCCTGCCCATTCACATGTAGCCCACCTTCTCAGAGTTTTCATCCTCTGCCCTGGCAGCCCCTAAGTCCTTTATTTAAAGCCTGGTTGTCTGTTCACAGCACAGTGCCTGGTACACAGTGAGGATCTCAGCAGACGGAAGAAAACCAGAGATGTCCTGCCTGTCCCTAAGGACACCTTGCCTTGCCATCGCTTGGTGTGACTAGTTCTGTGCTCCAGCATCTTTGTCCAAAGAGCAAGGGCAAGACAGAGAAGAGAGGACTATAGTCCTCTCCTCCTCCTCTTCTTAGTCGTTGGTTCAGTGAGCCCTCACTAAGCATCTGGTCCAGATGTGGGGTTAGCCAAGAGAGTGAGCGGGCATGCTTTGCAAAATCTCTCCGAGACACAGAATCTGCCTTCATTCTGGAAAATGCACGTCCCAGTACGGGGATGGGAAAAGAATCAAAGGAGGCAGACATGGGCTGAGTAAGTCATCCGTGCTTGAGGACATCAAAGAAAGGGCGCAGGAGGAGGTTCCTGAATGGGTCTGTTGGGTAAGTAGCAACTGAGGCACAGAAATTAATCATAGCCTACTGGGGGAAATAGCAAGTACTCTGGGACACTGGGTCCTTGAGGAGCAGGACAGAAGCTTTTGGGCTAGAGGTTAGGCTTGCTTCTTAGGTTGCCAGTTGTGGGAGAAAAGTCTCTGTCTTCCCCTTTTTTTGTGTGTCTATTAAGGTTTCCCTCCAGGGAGACAAACAGGACCGTCGACCAATTTCATGGTTCTCTACACACTGTAGAGCACCGTCCTCATTCCCGTGGCCCTGGCTGCTCACTGGTGTCGAGACATAATGAAGTATCAGAAACACCAAGAAGAAAGGACAGGAAAAAAGGATAATGATGAAAAGTTCATATTGTGTAAACCCTCAGGATCTGTGGGTTTGTGAGGAATGATCGTGTGTGTGTGTGTGTGTGTGTGTGTGTGTGTGTGTACACGCAGTATCAATGGTTGTCATAAAGAACTAGAGAAGGAGACCTCTTCAGCTATAGTGGTTAGACCATAAGAAGTACCATTGGAGTTGGGTCTTCAGCAAGACTGTTTCTAGTAGTGTTGATCGAGGATGGGGAAGGTACCAGCCTTTTTATGAGCACTTTATATATCTGCAAATGAACTCTGGAAGGTCGGTATCATTCTTTTATTTTTAGGTATTATAATAATTATTATTATGCCCTAATTTAGAATCAGAGGCTTAGAGCAATTAAGGAGCTTACCCAAAATCAAACATCTAGTAAGTGGTAAAGTAGAAATTTGAGTATAGATGGCTTGACCTCTGATCCAGTTAACGACGACAGTGGACTGCCACCCACAGGAAGTCAGGGCGAGGGCCCTAAAAAAAACGTGCCTTGAACAGAGGACACGGGGTTGATGCAGACAGTCAGATTTGAGAGATTGACTGTACCCCAGTGGGTAGAACATCAGAAGCACAAGAACATCGCGAAAGATGGCCACCCTGTTGTGTAGAATAGACCCGTAGTTCATCTTTCAATTCCCTTCCATCACTGACTAGCACACCAGATGGTATTGTACTGGATTTTCCTGTGTGAAGTCTGTCTTTTCGTCACTAAAACATAAGGGCCAGGGGTTTGGTATCATTCTGTTTTCTTCCCTGCTGTGTTGTGAGCATTCTGGAGGGTATCTAGCATGAAATGCAAGTCGCCCAGGGGTCCACAAGCTTCTAACAATGTCTGACCTCTTGGGTTCTCATGGGCAGCCACCAGTGATTCCAGACTCTGTCACAGGAGTCAGGTGCTAGCGTGTCTAGTGCCTCAGTGATTGTGATGAAGAAAGAGCTCAAAGGTAGAAACAAGCTTCTACCTTCATTCTTCTGTGGAATGCTCTCAAAGACGGCTGGCCGATCTGGATGGGTTTTTGGTTTGGGCATGGAAGCCAGGTCTCATTCCACCATTATTAAGATACCTGAAGTGTGTGTGCTGTGATTTCATTTTCTACTTTTAGAGACAGAGCTTCATATAGCCCAGGCTAGCCCTAAGCTCACTGCTTAACTGAATGCTACTTCTTTCTGCCTCCACCTCTCAAGTGCCAGTCCTCCAGGCTGGTCCAGCGATGGCGGGCTCTCTGTTCCTGTGTGCAGTCATTGCTCTTTGACTGAGACCCACTGCGTGTTGTTGGGACTATATTAGCATGTCCCACGCAGACCAGCTGTGTGGCTCACCGCATCTCCTCTCCTGGTCTATGGTTTTGATAGTCTTTAACCTCGCTAACCTCAGATTCCTCATGAATCAAGAGTAGCAGCCCCTTCCTGAACGGATGTGAGGGTCTATGAGTTCATATATTGTTTTAAGTCTTAATCTAGCACTGGCCTTTAGGCTTGAGACTTGGATTTCCAGGACTTTGGGAAGGAAGATAGGAAGGGAATAAAGGCAGACACTAGCTCTCTCATCCAGTTTACAGCTAACTCGATTCTAACTTTGCTCCCTTTAGATGTCCCTTTACCATCCTGGAAGATGATTTTGGCGTGTCGTTAGAGTTGATTGTGTGGCGTCATTAAAAGTGCCCAGTGGCATCTGATATGTAGAAGACTAAACTGGGCAGTTCAGTTAAAAATCCCATTTCCCTACAACACCAAGGGGGGGATGGGGAGTGCAAACTATGAATCACAGAAGAGAAGAACCACATCTGATACAAAGCTAGCCCAAGCATCATTTGCTTTAAATAACAAGGCAATTGATCAGCCTGCTAGATTTGCTAAAAGTCCTTTGCTCTTTTTAAGATTTTGTTTTCTTTCTATGGTATGTAAACACCTACTCCTAAAATACATTTCAGCTGAGTTTCTTACATTGAAATGACTCTGTTAAAACTAGAATCTATACTCCACAGTGAGAAGGTCGTCAGACACTTTTAAGCCCCTAAAAGTGCAGGACTATCTCAAGACGAGCCTCGGCCAGTGGGAAGGGGGGGACTTGGTGTGGCGCTCTGTTAAGCGCTTATGGCCAGCAAAGCTATGACCATACACTAGTGCTCAAATCATGAGTGGGCTCATGTCTGTCTAGCCCACTGCTTTTTTCTGGAAAGACTTACAAGTGACTTCATAAGAAAATAGTGACCAAAAATTGAAACAAAAGGTCAGAACATAACACATCCCCACCATGTGTGTGTTGGGGCCCTGCTTCCTAGGCTGTGCTTTCCTGGGGGACCCATATTCTAAGCCCAGGAAAGCCATTGTAATAACACCAACTCTAGACGGTCAGTTCACTACTCCAGTTGAGTTTCATGTTTAGTGCTCTGAATTTGGGGGAAATAAAAGAGCCAAAGAACCATGATCTCTGACATTCTTCTCTTTACAGGAAAAGAGGGTAGATTTGTCTTCAAAGGAAAATAAAAGCACAATTGGAACAGTTTTCATTTCCATAGGAGACACGATGTGATCTAACAAGTGGTCCATGACAAAAATCCCACATTCGATGTAGTTCTGGGTCTTTTTGTTGTTGTTGTTGTTGTTGTTGTTGTTGTTGTTGCTGTTGTTAGGCACAAATTACTGTTAGACTTGATATCAAACGTAAGCCATAGTGGAGAGAAATTCAACAAACTGAACATCACCAAAATGAGTAGGCATGGTATTATATCACTTGACCAATAAGCAAATGAAAAGATGTTCAACATCAGGTGTCATCAGAGAAATGCAAGCGCGTCCACTGCACAATATGTAACAGAATGGGAAGGGTTTAAAAGCCTGACTCCAGATAGTTACGGGACGCATGTCAACTGGAACATGCATGTATTCCCGGTGGGGACACATACTGGTGCCACTCTCACCTAAAAAGAATTAATTAAGATCATATTATTAAAATGCCATCGAGTGAAGTGGCTATGGAGCCCTTCAGGAGGCTGAACCTGACGTCACAAGAAGACCGTGCAACACCCTATAAAGAAAAATCCCCTTGAATGATCTCCTCTACACCTCCCTTCTTGCAAAAGGCAGAGGTTAGGGGGTTTCACCTCCTGCTTGAGAACCAAAATGCTGGTTCTATTGACTATGAGAAAAGCCCTTGTGCACATTGAAGCCTGGAACCTGGTCTTTTTGCCAATGCGAGTGATGAATCTGGAGGGATTTGGGATTGCCCGAAAAGGTCGCCCACCTTCCGGGAGTGGACACATTATCATGCTTTACTCTTGGTTAGTGGCCTAAAAATTTAAACTCCCAAAGTGTTCATACAAGATAAAAGCCCGTGTTTCTTAGCTGAGGTGATTTCAAAGTTGCTTCTGTCAAGAGTAGATATCATCATGGAGTGTTAATGGCTATCGCGCGCCCATGGGGGCAGCAAGTACTTGTTGGTCTTTCTGCTGGGTGGTGGGTGAGCATCCGATATGTCTGCCTGTAGGGTGTTTTTTTTTTTTATTTTAATTTATTTTATTTAATCCCCTTCCTACTCTTTGGTATATTTGAAAGTATATTTTTACTTCAGTATGTTTTTGAGACAGAAGAAGTATAGGCACGTGTCTCAAGTCCAGTAGTTTAGAAACATATAAGGAAATGTTAATAATATTCTCTCTCTATTTGCTCTGCAAAGTTGCAACCCAAAGGTATGAGTTTGATGCGGTGACCTCTACACTTTTCTCTGCTCCAGTGGTTTCCCCGTTCATAGAATAAGCCAGACTTACAAGTATAAGCTTAGTGAGTTCTTGATTAAAACCATTTTTACATTTAGTGGCAAGGAGGAGAAAGTTCTCCCTTATTACAGCTGATCATAGCATGCTTATTCGTTTTGACATGACAGAAGGGAGGGGTTATGTAGTTAGCACTTCAGAGTATCATAAAACTCAAAAACCTGCCTGCCTGCACACAGAGAGCTCCAAGTCCTGGACCTGGACAGACTTGATAGGATAGGAGAAGTAGGTATTTTTCTGATGATGCCATGTTTCTTCATATTTCACATTGGTGTGTAGCGTCTACGCGTAGAGAAGTATATTAGCTTGGAGACTGACTCCAGTATCGAGTGTGATACATCCTCTACACCAGTGGTTCTCAGCGTTCCTAATGCCGTGACCCTTTGTTACAGTTCTTCATTGCTACCTGTACTGGCTAGTTTTGTGTGTCAACTTGACACAGGCTGGAGTTATCATAGGAAAAGGAGCTTCAGTTGGGGAAGTGCCTCTATGAGATCCAGCTGTGGGGCATTTTCTCAATTAGTGATCAAGTGAGGGAGGGCCCCTTGTGGGTGGTGCCATCTCTGGGCTGGTATTCTTGGGTTCTATAAGAGAGCAGGCTGAGCAAGCCAGGGGAAGCAAGCCAGTAAGTAACATCCCTCCATGGCCTCTGCATCAGCTCCTGCTTCCTGACCTGCTTGAGTTCCAGTCCTGACTTCCTTTGGTAATGAACAGCTGTGTGGAAGTGTAAGCTCAATAAACCCTTTCCTCCCCAACTTGCTTCTTGGTCATGATGTTTGTGCAGGAATAGAAACCCTGACTAAGACACTACCTCATAGCTATGTTTTTGCTACTGTTATGAATGATAGTATACTATCTGAGATGCCGGATATCTGATATGTGAAAGTGTTGTCTGACCCCCAAAAGGGTTGAGACCCACAGGCTGAGACACGCTGCTCCATACCTTTCTCACACGGCAATGGTCACCTCCCTTTTCCCTGGGTACTCGCAAGCAGAGTAGTCTTGTCCACGGTGATACCGCCTGTGGGTATCTAGAAGTCTAAAACAAGATGGGTAACTTTTTAAAGAAAGGGGGGAGGAAGGCTGCCTTCTGTGAAAGAGCTTCCATGGAGATGAGATTTGAGACATTTCTAGATGTTCCAACCTTTCCAGCTATCTCCAGGATACTATGTGCGGGGAACATTTTCCATGTTTATGAGATATATCATTAACCCAAAGACTAAGATTACAGTAAGGAAATATTAAGTCTATCTGTGTATCTGTCTGTCTGTCCTTTTCTCCATGCTCATTCTCTTCACTCTTCCCCACACACACACACACACACCCAAAAACCAGATCCACATGCAGGAAGGTGTACACACCCATGCATACCTTTCAATAACTTGGTTCTTAAACTAGATATAGCCTTGTGTGAGCAAACTGGCCTCCCGGCACGGGATGTCTAAGAAAGGCTTTAGTGTTCCCATTTCACAGATTGGGGAAATAGATGTACGTGGTGTGTACAGACTCTGAGAGAAGAGCTCTAAAGCATAGTGGTCACTCAGTAGTTAAGTAAAAAGCAAGTCCCCTGCTGGGAAGCCATACTTCTTGCTAGCCTCACGTGTAAGTAAGTACGGTAACCTGGAAAATCACTGCTTCGTGACATCCAGTTGGTTAATCCTTTCTCTGTCAATCACTTCCATGCAAGCTGAATAGACTATAAATTCACATTTCTGGAGCCACATGGTCAAAATAGCACTTTATATTCAGTGTGAAATTCTTAAAATGAAACCCAGCTGGCAGATGGGAAGAAACAGAGAGAGGGGGAATATTGGGTGTGCAAGGGGTTCATGGTTTTTCCAGAGAGCTTTTCTACGCTTTGTGCAGATATTGGAATATTTTTAAGCATCTATGATGCAGCACAAATGAGTTTCTTTTACCTGGACTGTGTGTCTCATGTGAAATGCTTCATAAATACCACGAGCGGCGCAAGCAAGCCCCTCCCTTCCCATTGTCTTGCCTGCAAAGAAATGTGGCTCATTTCAACAACCACTTTCCAAGTCTTTCATAAGCGCTAGGTAATAAATTGTGTCTTCTGGTGCTTGAAATAATCCCTTGCCTTAGTAACTTAACTTGCCTGTTAAACAGCTCCAGTCTGTTTCCACCTCTGTGCAGAACGGCTCAGTCTCTTCCGCCTCATCGCCCATGGCCTTTGCTTCCCTTGGGCTGAGCAGGAAGCATCCTTATGATTGAATGGTCATCAGCCCTGTCCTGCCCAAGCAAACCTCAGCCTAACACCACGATGCTCTCCATGACTGTTCACTTCCTGGGACTCTCCGTTCCCAGCTGAAGGGAACCAGAGAGCAGTGCAGCCTGGGGCCAGGTTGCTGCAAGCCGGCCATCTGTGGCACCATGTTAAGAAGTCAGACACAAGGATTTCAGCAGCCGCGAGAGATTGCAGATTTCCCAGATGTTTGATGAGAACCCTTGTTTCATTTAACTACCAAGAAATGTGCAGCTTATGGGTGTTGTCGGTCTGGATGAAAAGCTGCGAGCCAAATGAGAAAGAATGTGTTTCTCAAATACAGATTTCTCCAGAGCGGCATTTTTTTTTCTTTTCACTTGAAAGAGTAGATTAAAAGCGGACACCCAGAGTTTGCAAATCTGCTTTCAAAAATCCCAAGTCCTTTAAGCTTAAACAGGATAAAGCGAGGCTACGTTGAAGATAGCATTTGCGAGCACATAGCACCGTGTGCCTCCTCCTTGCATTAGTGTATGGTTCCATCATATTGATAACCCACCCTGCATGTACTTTAAAAACCTGATACTGTGCACAAACGGGCATTTTCTTGTACTGGCATCTAACAGGTTAAATTTTCAAGCCATATCATAGAATCGTCACTTTGCAAATGCAAAAAGTCAATATGAGAGAGAAGCTTTTAAGTTAATGTAGTCATTTTGAAGTAATATAAAGCACTAAAATCCCCTGTTACCTAAAGAATTCTAAGTGTGGAAGATGCTGATACAAGCCATTGGTTAAATTAAAAAAAAAAAAAAAAGCAGGGCAGTTTTCCTCATTGATATGTGTACTTTATGGTTCTCTTTCTGTTCCTGTCCCCACCCTCCCACCCCCAAAATAGGCATAAGTTCTAGTTAGAAAGCACCCTTTCAAGGCCAGGCAGTAGTGGTACACAGCTTTAATCCCAGCACTCAAGAGGCGGAGGCAAGGGGATCTCTGTGAGTTCCAGTACAGCCTGGTCTACGGAGTAAGTTCAAGGACAAACAGAAAAACCCTGGCTCAAAACAAAAGAGAGAAGAGAAGAGAAGAGAAGAGAAGAGAAGAGAAGAGAAGAGAAGAGAAGAGAAGAGAAGAGAAGAGAAGAGAAGAGAAGAGAAAAGACTATTTCAAATTCATTCAGAATAATTAAACGCTCACTAAAGCAGTATTCATCTGTGGGACTGGCGTGTGTGTGTGTGTGTGTGTGTGTGTGTGTGTGTGTGTGTGTGTGCGCGCGCGCGCGCGCGCATTTTAATTTCATGTCCTTAGACTTCCCTTCACCAAAGGATTTGAGGTGACAGACACGCGTATTGATTGTGACAGTGGACATGTTTTCGTGTAGCACCCTGAATATCAGACTGCAGCGAGTGTTAATGACTTCCTCTCTGAGAGAGCTTTTGATTCAGACGCGATGAGGAGTACGCACGGCAGTGTGGAGCCAGAAGTGCACGGCAGCCCACAGGCCTCCTCTCGACTGAGAGGCGCACAGTCAGTCTCAGTCGAGAGCGGGTGCAGCTGGGTGTGGGATACCCTAAGTTCCATCAACAAAGCCCTGGGTTCCTTTCCCAGCATTGTAGAAAACAGAAAAAGAAAAGGATTAGTGAAAATTTGAAGTTATTTCTAACTTAAACATACAAATAACACTAATCTTTTCACACTGGGTCAAGGGGTTTTCCTGAACGTTTGACCACGAATGTGATCTCTGTGTTCTGTTGCTAATACTGTATAGAGCGTGGCCATTCTCCTCTGATGTCGGGCTTTCTGGTTCTTTAAAATAAAACCAAGAGATAAACACACTCGAAGCAATCTTCCCTTCCAGTCCTTTATCAGCTTTGGAAAATGTCTTACTGAAATCCAATCCAATAGCCGTTTGTTTTTAATGCGCCGGCTCTGCTACGTTCTTTGAATACCTTTCATTTAATTTTTCATAGAAATAGACATTATCTTCTCAGGTTCGTATTTCATCTCTTGGCATCACATTAACTGAAGCTACTTAATGATAAGAGCAAGTCTGGTTGCCGTGAGAACTGGGAAGCAGACGGGGTGGGAGAACGGTCCGCCCGTCCGGAGCATCTGCCATGATTTTGCATGGCCTGTCGGAACCCATCGTGTGGGAAAGCTTCAAGCATCATCTTGTACTGGGACAATGGAGACTCAGCTAACCGTAGATGATTAAGAGGAAGCTAATCAATGAAGCCTTTATTCTAACTGTGTATTGTTTTTAAATTAACCAAAGGTTGTCCTTACCTGTGATGATTTTGTGCTTCATTGTCACACTCTAAATTAGTCACGTGACCCACCCACATCAGCCCTGCACGGCCTCCTGTTCTTTCAAGTCATGGGACTTAACCCACTCAATAGCTACCAGGCCCTTCCGTTATTATGGAAGACTTGGTCTAAGTCATTTCTGTTGTCCCCTAGCCAGAAGCAGTGACTGCGGGGTAGGTGGTAGCAGTTTTCTTGCTGTAGTACCTACCGTCTGGTTTGATGTATACAGGCTTGGCTCTGCTGATACGTGTTGATTCTTCACTTTGAACAAAAGGGGCCCCGGGGTGGGAACGATCGGCTGTACTGTTTGCCCCGCTCCACGCCTCTTCCAGTTCAGATCCTAAATCCCATCACTTCAGGGAAGATCCTGACGGTTTCTGCCACTCAACCGAGACCTGAATTTCTCCTGGGCCCTTTGTTCTTCAAATCTTGATTAATGATTTCTCACCCTTAGCATTGTTTTGGTTTTGAGGGCTAGAGTGGTCTTTGTTGAGGGGAGGGGTGATCTCCCTGTGGAATCTGTAGCAATAACACTGGTCTGGACTCACTAGAACCCTCTCCCCTGTACCCTCCCCCCACCATTGTGGCACCCAGTACCACCCTAGACATCCTAGACATTAGACATAGAACATCCCCTGAGAACTGTGATTTCTTCTCCTCTTCCCATGATTGGTAATTAGAAGCTTCAGCTAACTGTGGGATGACGTGGACCCCAGACCACACGAACTGTACTGTGGGACATACAGTCTGTGACTTTTTTGGTACCTTCTTCCTCTCAGGTGTTCTCTTTATGTTTGTGGTAATGATCTCCAGACCTGCCTTTCACGGGCTTTAAACTGAGTTCAACTGGTCCTATGTAGGGTTTGGGCTAAAATCCTTCAAGATGGAGTATCACTTAGCTTTCCTTGTCCCGGTTTGCCTGCGAGCCTCCTTCTAAGCTCCTTTTAAAAAAAAAGAATTGCCAGGATCTGAGACTCCTGGCTGAGTTGCCAGCAGGGAAAGAAATTCTCTCCTCATGGCTGACAACACGGCCCTTAGTTTCGAGAGCATGTGTTACCTGGGCCCCTCCCTCGGTCAGCTGCGGTGCTCAGAAGTTGGCAGACCTCCTGCCTCCACCCCAGCCCTGATTTTTCCATGCCTTCCCGTTCACATTTCCTCCCAGTGCTTCTCCATTGTGGCGCCTTGCTGTTGCCAGCTGACAGACTGCTTGCTGACAGGAATACCCCTGGAATACTGCTGGACCCGCGCAGCGCCATTGGCACCGTCCGCTGGCAGCCGAGCAACCCGTGGCTGGCCATATTTGTCTCCCGCATCAGGCCCAAGAATTTGAGTCGGCCTCAGCATCTGAATGTTGTCTGGTGAAGCCAGAGTACTGCCGTTGTGGCCCCGGGCCAATATTGACCGTGTGTATTTGGATGCCATCGTATTATCTGAACCTGCTGCTGCTCCTCTCCCGTGCCCAGCACCTCAGTGGGCACCTCCTCCATTTTGAAAACCACATAAAGGTGAAAATAGAAACCGTTGTGTGCATGTATTAATTCTGTCCCTGTAGATTAACTATGTCGGTTGCCTTATAATCTGTTGAGTCAGAGAATCCTCTGTGTTGGGGAGCTGAGAGGGGTTCAGGGACCCGCATTAGGGCTGGCAGATTTAGAGAAGCTGAGAAAACAGAGCCGAAGCAGTCAAGGCGTATCCTTCGGGTCGTCTGAGAGCGTCTGTTTGTGGTGTAGAGCTATCGAATCTAGCAAGCTGAATAGGAGGCATAGCCAGAAGTCTATCATGGTATGCAGTAGGCTTTTAAGAAAGATCAAAATAAGAAATAGGTCCGGGGATTGTCATTCACAGGTCAGCTAACATCAAATGACACAGAGAGTTCTGTAAAATAAATCTTGGGGGAACAAGCGTCGGTGTTCTCTGTGACAAAGGGTGGATCTGAAAAACAGTTTCCTTCGCCTTCCTTCCATGCTGCTTGACAGAAGAAGCAAAGGTTGTGGTGGGAAAGGAGGGTTTTCTGCAGCACAAATTATAGACTCAGAACTGCAGCACCTTAGGAACACATCTGGCATTCCAAGTAAGGCTTTCAGCACAGTCAGACATAATGATGTTGACCCATCTCGGCTACTGAGGCAGACATCGCTGTTGGTAATTGATGGGTTGCTTTTTTGTTGTTGTTGTTGTTCTTTTGTTTTGTTTTGTTTTGTTTTGTTTTGTTTTTTACGAGTCCTCACCCCCAGCCCCTTAAACGTCATAAAATATAAAAACAAAAAACAAAAAAACTCATATCTTTAGCCTGCATTTTATAATACCAGGATATCCAGCCAGCCAGCCATTTCAGTATGCACAGTTAATGGCTATTAAGTTTTTAAAAAAAAAAAAAAAAAAAAAACTTAAAAGAATCAATTTCATGGTGACTGCATCTAGTTAAGCGAGCCATTTAAGCGACATTTTACTCGTGTGTAGCAGACCATTTTATAAGTTACTGATAGCTTTACAAGCCAGTGTTTCAGACAAGCTAATTGGTTGTCTCTGATATGTGTTTGGGGCTTTCGCTCATTAACTCCTTTTCCTGTCTAGTACGTACTTGACGAGCTCCCATACGGTACAGGTAAGACTCTTAAACAGCCACACCGTACTGCCAGGAAAAAGTTTTCCAGAGATACCTAACAACAATACCTGCTTCCTTTAAGGGAAGCTCAATTATCATCGAAAATTATCCCAAACCAGAAAGACTCATGTTTATAATATCCCAAAAGTGTCTGGTACCAAGAAGGAGTGTCCCTTCTGCAAGGGCATGAGATAGAAGGACCGCAGGAAGGAGGGAGAGACCAGAAGAAAGCGACGTGGGGCTGAGCCTGGCTGCCTCTGTAATTAATGGTGTTATAGATCGCTATTGAAAGGGCTGCCCACACCTGCATGCAAAGACAAGCACGCTACAAGACTCCCCGTTCGATTAGCGTGTGCCAGTGCCTTTCCATTCCGAGATAAGAATTGGACGCTTTATTTGGACACAGATTAAAGGCATAGCTCTGAACACAGAGTGTCCTATTGGTCATAGATTTTTTTGTTGGGGGGGTGGGGGGAGTGGTTCTCTTTTTCATGATAGGTTGTTTACTTTTCTGTTTGCAAAACAACGGGCTGCAGCTGCCTGTGGGCATGTGTGTAATAGAGTTTAAACCAATTAGACCTACAGTTTTGAAACTGTTTATGAGATCAGCCTTCTGCGTGAAGCCTTGATTAATTAGAGCGAGAACTCCTCTCCGATATTCGTCTGCTGTCACTTTCGTGTGTGGGGGGCGGGGGTGAAGCACAAGGCCTGGTCCGCACCCTTCATCATGGCCCGCTCTGCTCTCCATGTCTATTTCTAAAAGAAACAAGTGAGCATCTTCTGGGTGCAGCAATTTAGTAGGTAATAAGAGAGAACAAAACAGTTTTTTTTTTCATTGTCTGTGAGACTAATTGGAGAACTAGCCAAATCTGGGCTATTGCCTTTGAAAATAGTTTGCCACAGATTTGTATAGACAGTCTATCCTATCAAGCCTGGTATCCGCTGTCATCATTTATAATGTGGGGTACAATGAGAACAACTCATAGACCTGAAGGGCTTCTAGGTTGTGGGCCTTGACCGTGTGATTCAGAGCCTACTGCTCAACCCGAATTACTTTTCTGCAGTTCCTTGGGCTTTTTCTTCCTTCATTTTACAGCCCCGTGCTCAGACGCGCTCTGTGTGAGCTTCATTCGTTATGACAGATAGCCGCCTGCAGCCCCCAGAGTCTTCCCTGAGCGTTCACACCCCGCCATAACTACCTGCCAGCCACACCTCGCCTTGATAGCCTTGTGGCTCTCTGAGCCCACTTGGTTTCCTCTGCCAAGGTATATTCTCATTTTGTGAACTACTTGGAATGGGATTCTTGGTCTTTAACACACAAACTTCTTCAGGTACTCCTGTAGGTGCTAGAAGTGAGCAGTTGACTATCTCTAAAATACGGAACTGGTTAAATATACATAGAAGAGAAAGCTGTCAGGCAGGGCCTCTGTCTGCAGCCTGTAAACTGAGACTCCTGTGCTTTGAAAACACAAATTATTATTTTTTTTATAATATTGACATGTCATGAAATAGTCTTCTTTTGCTATGTTTTTAAAATTAGATATTTGCTTTATTTGCGTTTCAAATGGTATCCCCTTTCCCTGTTACCTCCGAAAAAAACCCATCCCATCCCCCCTCCCCCTGCTTACCCCTTCCCCAGTTTTTTGACTTGCATTACCCTATTCTCTCATTGATGTCTGAAATGGTCATCTTTTGCTATATATGTAACTGGAGCCATGGGTCCCTCCATGTGTACTCTTTGGTTGGTTGGTTTAGTCCCTGGGAGCTCTGGGGGGGGGGGGTACTGGTTGGTCCATATTGTTGTTCCTCCTGCAGGGCTGCAAACCTCTTCAGCTCCTTGGGATCTCTCTCTAGGTCCTCCATTGGGGACCCTGTTCTCATTCTATTGGTTGGCTGTGAGCCATGGGTATTTTGATCCACTTTCCAATAAGGATCAAAGTATCCACACTTTGGTCTTCCTTCTTCTTGAGCTTCATGTGGTCTGTGAGTTCTATCTTGGGTATTCTGAGCTTTGGGGCTAATATCCACTTATCAGGGAGTGCCTGCTGTAACACAAATTATTTAACATGGTGACTTTTGTATCTTATTGCATGCCCTTAGTGCTAGTGACTATAGAAATCCCAAGCTTATGCACAAGATACAAGTGCCTAATTGGATTTTATTTTTATACTTTAAAATTGATCTTTAAAACAGGTCTTTAAAAGTTCTTTTAAAAAAAAATAACATGAAAGGAAAATAGAACTTCCCAATATGTTCAAAACTTTCAACAAAAGAGATTAAAACCAAATCATATGGCTGTGTGATCCAAGAAAATAACATTTAAAGTGAAAGATAGAAGGGTCAGTTTCCTCCAAGAGTATAGCCCTTGATAAGTTGACCAGACTCCAGTGGAAGGCCACAGATCAAAGAATATTTGAATAGCACGAACTGGCCTTGATTGGGATGGGGGCAAACTAGGGTGGAAGGGAGAGTGGGGTTAGATCTGGGAAGGTAAACAGGATCAAAACACTTTGTACAAAGTTATCAGGCGACTAATTAAAATATAAAAACAAAGAAACAAGAAATAGAAGTTGGCTCAACCTTAAGAGCCTAAGGAAAAATGCAATCTAAAGTCAAAGCAAGGGGAGGGAAAGCAAGAGAAATGAGCCCGGAATTAAATGGACTCAGAGACGAGGAAAACACTCGAGAAAGCTAGGGTACCCTGAGACACACACACACACACACACACACACACACACACACACACGCATCCCACAATCCCTAATACTAATAAGTCCAGCAACATATAAAATTTTAAAAAAAAAGAATATTTGTGTGACCAAGTTGATTTTATGTCAGGAATGCAAGGCTGTTCTCACATATAGAGAACAATACCGAAGATGCAGAAGCATTTGGCCACACAGATTGAACGTATAACCTCAGACATTTTACTCATAGAAAAGATAGAGGGGAAAGGAAAATGTACTTCCACAAAAACTGGGACAGGTTTCAAGTCAACATCATTCCCAATAGCCAGAAAGTGGAACTGACCCAAATGTCTGTCAGCTAATGACAGGATCAATGAAGAGAGACCTATCCGTGTCCTGGAATATGATTTGGGCATAAAAAGAGAGCAGGACACAGGACAATTGTATGTGTGGACCAGAAAACACTGAAAGAAGCCAGTCACAAAGTCACTCACACAATGTGTGTGAAATACTCAGAACATGCAAAGCTTTAATGGAAAAAAAGCAAATTATACCCTCTCAGGGACGCGCTGAAGCAGGAGCTGAGATGGGATTGCTAATAAGGAGTTCCTTTTCTAGGTGGAATATTCTAGAACTAGATAGTGATGTTTATTTCACGGCTGTGTAAATATGAGAGGGAGAAAGACAGACAGAGAGTGAATTGTACACTTTAAATAGGAGAAATTACCAAAGTATTTATCAATAAAAGATAACAGAATATCTGAAAAGCCAAATGTGAGTATGTTTGCTAAAGGATAATAGATCCCAACCAAGTAGTGAAGGCAAATAGAATCTTCAGAGAAGGTGTCCACTTAGAATTTATAATATTCTAGAATTTAGTGACAGTCACTGAATAATTTGACAAAAAAAAAAAAAACTGGAAAGGTTCTTAACTACTTAAGTATATTTTGATCGTTACACATTCTAGATGTTTTAAAAGGATATTCACTAAATGTACTGAATTGGTAAAATGTTACAGTACTTCTTTACAAGTGAACTTAAAGAGTCTTAAGGCTACCCTGAATTTAAAAGGCTTATGAATTAATACTAAAACTTTAAATTGACCACAAAATGTTCATAGAAACCCGAGGCTTTCAGCAGTATTCATGTAGTAAATTACATATTCCTTCTAAAACTGCAAGAAGAGGTAGCTAGTGTTTCTGTGTACTAAGAGCCATCCCTAAAGGACACCAAAATCCTCAAGGTAACAGATGATGAGACTGCATGGCTGTTGGGTGTGTTCATAGGGGACTTGGCAGAAACGTTCCCTGGACCCTGGATAGCTCCTGTGGCCTCTTGGAGCCATGGTCTCTACATGAAGACCAGCCAGGCTGAACATGAAGAGGAATTAAAATCTAGCTTTGCTGAGAGACCGCCAGCCTGCCAGCTCCACTCCAGCTCCCACATCTGACATCCTAACCAGAGCCTTGGCCACGTTGGGAACAGCAAGTTCCCCATCCCAGTGACGTGCGAGTCCAAGTGAGGAAGAAGTGGTCCAACAGGGTCAGATCAAACCATCCCAGAGGCTTGTGGCGCAGACCACGAGCTCCTGTGCCTGCCTGTTGCAAAGAACACAGAGTGGGATGTTCTGAGCCAGAGCCCGGACAGTGAGCATTCCAGGCTGTGTGACACGCTGTCTGTCTCTGTGGCAATTACCCAAATGTGCAGTTGTAGCATAAAAGGGGCCATAGATAATATTTAAGTGAGCGAGCATGCCTTCTTCCAGGATATAAAACTTTATTTACAAGAAATTCGTGGTGCCTGGGCGTGGTACGGATGACCCACAGAGGATGCCACGACTTTGGTTCCTCACCACCAGCACCACCACTCCCAATCTGAAGTGGTTTTCTTTATACCTCTAAGGTCTCCTGTTGAGATCATAGGACTCTGGCCATGTTGTAAAAGATGATGGGCTGGGGAGAGGCATGGTGGTCCACACTTCTACTCTCAGCACTGGGGAGGCAGAGGCAGGTGGATCTCTATAGAGTTTGAGACCAGCCTGGGCTATATAACAAGTTCTAAGCTAGCCAGAGCTACCAAGCAAAACCCTGACTTAAAAAGAGTCTTGTGGTGCTGGAGAGATGGCTCAGCGGTTAAGAGCACGGACTGCTCTTCCAGAGGTCCTGAGTTCAATTCCCAGCAACCACGTGGTGGCTCACAACCATCTGTGATGGGATCCGATGCACTCTTCTGCTGTGTCTGAAGGCAGCGATAGTGTGCTCATATACATATATAATAAATTAATCCGTAAGCTGATCCTTTCCATGGGTGGATAGGAGAAGCTCTATCTAGAAGCAGGAGTTTCAGCAAAGGCCTGCAGGCTGGAATCCCTTGAGGTTACAGGGATTGGATACTGCAAGAATAGGGGAGGAGCTGCAAATACCAAAATACTAAATCTCTTCCATGAGTCCAAGGAGACCGGAAGCAACCTACCTACCTTTGCTGATTGTATGGTGATCTAATAAGCAGGGCTTTGTTTGTTTGTTTGTTTGTTTGTTTGTTTTTAAATAAAAGTCCCTCTGGCATATTAGAAAAGAGGTAGTTTGTGCTCTACTTCTAGATTAGCAGATTAAACACATCTGGTAATGCCCATCAGCTCTGACTTCTACCAACAAAGAGATGAGATCATTGTCTTTGGCCATTCTGGGGCATTGCTAAGTTCCGTATGCAATGGGAACTGGGTCTCTCTGTAATTATTGTTCTAACGTATCACAGCATCCTGTACACCACAGAGGTTACTGGCTTGGGAAGGAGACTTATAAGAAAGGCAAGGCTTACTCACAGGTAATAACCTTAAGTCTTTTGTCTGGCTTGTGCTCATTCCGAGGCCAGGCAGCCGCACTGAACCTGTGCTTCCTTAAGAAGCTGGATGCCGAGCCCATTACACACAGTCCTGTAGACTGCAAGCATCCACGCTCGGCGTGCACTCCCCTGGTAACACTGAACTGGGGAAGCATCAGCTCTTTATCAGTACTCGTGTAAGGCGTCGGTGTCCGTTCTGTGCAATATCATTGGAAATGGTGCATATCCATTTTGGTTCTGTTATTTATTTGTGTCCGTATTGACATATTCAGTGCCTTTCTAAGGATTTCAAGATCCTCCAAGCAGTACAGTCAAAGGAGGACAGCTGTGCAGCTCTGGACCAACCTCTCTTTGAACAAGCTGCCAACAATGTACTCTGAAGAATCTTAATGATCTCCTACCACTATCTCCAGACTTATCCTGGAGCAGTGCGTGGACACAGCTCTCTCTGACTCTGGTGAAGGTTACCAATTTAAGCCAGGAGCCCCCATGATCAAGGCAGCAGAGCCAGATAAGCCCTTTAGCAAACACACAGACAAAAATGTGTTGGGTTCCCCCCCCCAATGGGTAACAGTTTAGCAGTTGACCCTAGGAAGGAAAGGAAAAAGACCGGTTAGTTGCATTTGAAGATTTGGAAGTGTAAGAATACTGCAGAGCATTGCCGATTTCATGACTTACCTGGCTCGCCGTCTTCATCCCCAGAGCTGCAAAGAGAAGGTACCAGGCCAACTGTTGCTAGTCCTGGTACCAACAGCCCCCAGCATGTCTCAGGAAGAAATTTACAAGTATCACTAGAAAAGGTTTTCCCTGTCATTACAACAGGTTCATCTACTACTGAAGAAATGAAAGCCAGGGGCTGGGATAGAGATGAGCAAACTCCTGTTCCTTCCTTTTTTTAAAAAAAAAAAATTTATTTTCTATATTCTTTGTTTACATTCCAAATGATTTCCCCTTTCCCGGTTCCCCTCTCCCCATAAGTCCCATAAGCCCACTTCCCTCTGACTGTTCCCCAATCAACCCCCTCCCACTTCTCTGTCCTGATAATCCCCTACAATGCTGCATCAAGCCTTTCCAGGACCAGGGCCCTCTCCTTCCTTCTTGGGAACCATTTGATATGTTAATTGTGTAGGGGGTATTCAGAGCTTCTATGCTAATATCCACTTATAAGTGACTGCATACCATGTGTGTTCTTTTGTGAATGAGTTACCTCACTTAGGATGGTATTTTCCAGTTCTAACCATTTGCCTAAGAATTCCTGTTCCTTCCTTAACGGTCATGGGAAAGGCCCCGAAAAATTGCAGTCAGTGCAGGTCCTCTTGACAGCTTCGAAACTGGAGCAAAGAGGTTAAGGCCATATATCCCTAACTGTCCAGGAACCACTGTTAATGGATGTGAGTGCAGCTAGGGGCTTACATATGTAAGACCCAGTGTTTGCCTTCTGTTGACTTTAATCCGTAAGCTGATCCTTTCCATGGGTGGATAGGAGAAGCTCTATCTAGAAGCAGGAGTTTCAGCAAAGGCCTGTAGGCTGGAATCCCTTGAGGTTACAGTGATTGGATACTGCAAGGATAGGGGAGGAGCTTCAAATACCAAAATACTAAATCTCTTCCTTGAATCCGAGGAGACTGGAAGTAACCTACCTACCTTTGCCATTTGTATGGTGATCTAATAAGCAGGGTTTTGTTTGTTTGTTTGTTTGTACCTGTCTGTTACAAAACAGACAAACAGCAAATAAATCACCTACAGTGGCCAGTTCATGTGTTTAAATTTATAGGAAAACAATAAGGGGTTCAATCAAGATGACTAACTCAGTTACATCCCTTGCTAGCCTGGCCTCTATATACAAAGCCCACAGCTGCAGTTTTTGGTTTTGGCCTTATTGTTTGTTTGTTCGTTTGTTTTTTGTTTTGTTTTTTGTTTTTTGTTTTGAGACAAGGCCTCTCTATGTAGTCCATAGGTGAGTCTGGGATTCTCTGCGTAGACTAAGCTGGCCTGGAACTCACAGACATCCACCTGCCTCGGCCTCCCAATCGATAGGATTAAAGGTGTGCACCACCATACCAGGCATAGGCTATAGTTCATATCCTGGGCTTTCTGGTTCTGAGGCCTTCATTCTGACAGCAGTACTAGCAGCTGACCTATCATGCCAGTTTCCGGGGATGATAAAGAATATGCTCTTGTTTCTCAAGTCTCTTTAGCAGCCCCCTAATAGATCGCTTATCAAATCGTTTCCCATAATGCAAGAGCTCATCTGAATAACCCTATCGCCTTCTGTTTGAATCAGCTGTTTTTCTCGATTCTGGTTGAAGTCTAGTCACAGAGCAGGCATGAATGAAAAGCCCTCTGGAAACCACATGCTCCTAACGGGCCATTTATGATCATCGACTAGCCTGCAATCCCATGAGTCCAGAAGAGCCGGAGGTGGAAATCTGGCCAGGCTGTTGCTGCTTCTGCTTGGGATTCTGTCTCGACGTCTTACAGACCTCCTTCCTACCCCCTCCGTCACTGCAGACAGCATGCTCGCATGGGTGGCTTGTCACAACACACCCCCGCTGACTTTGTACAGCCTTTTCAGTCTTGTACAAGGGATGGTAGGTGCTTGGACGACATTTTCCACGAAACCAGCCTGTACAATCTAAAGTACCAAAGTGCCACAGAGCGCTTGAGACCCTCCACTACAAGCCGTCAGAGCCGTCCACAGACATAAGAAAAGCCATGCAAAGCCTGCTAGTGTGTCACAAAAGAAACGTGTGGCTCTGCTAGATCTGGGGAAGTACTGGAGAAGGAAATACTCAGCTTCTATCAATGGCCCCAGGCAGGTATGAAAGACACCACAGGGGCTAGGTAGGCAGTTCTCAACAGGCCAGGTCCACCCAGGTGATGTTTAGGCATCAGGGTGGGATGTAACATCTTTAGCTTTTGTAATTACCAACAGGTGCTTGTAGTGTTTAATTCTCAGTATGAGAGATGACGTAGTCTGACGGACTGCATGATGAGTCCCACATGATACGCTGTTCCTCCCTGACTCTGTCTTTAATGTCTAACCACACATTCATGTGGGTCAGAGCTCTGTTTATAAATAGCCAAGCTTGGAACCTAAATTTATTTCATGTAAAACACAAGGTAAGCCCTACCCTAGCACCCCCCCTACACCACACACCTTGGCTTACCAAAGTATACAAGAGAAAACTGGGTCGCCCATGGGCACATACTCCACACACGCCTTAATAATAATAATAATAATAATAATAATAATAATAATAATAAAAAACAGGAAGCAGACAGTTTATTACTATAAGTAAAAGGACGCTTGCAGGTGTTAAAGAAGGAAAGGCCGATGATTAGGGTTATGAACTGTATATGCCTTCTAAATTTAATCACAGAAATTCAAAGTAAAATATGTTAAAGGGAAGTGAGGGTAAGTAGCCCAGACAGCATCCTCGCAATCGAATTTGTGACCCTGGAACCAGGGAAGGACTTTGTAAAGGCTTCACTACTGAAGGGAAGAAGGTAATGGCCATGCCCCGCCCTGGGAAAGGGATTCCTGTGATGTGTGACGTCTCAGCAGCTGCCGCAACCATTAGCCACAATGGAACCGCCGTGTCTTCTGTTATAAAAAGACTGTGTGGTGGATTCATCAACGTGTGAATGATGGAATCTGGTCACGCAGGTCACCCACCACCGAGCATGAGAGAGGACGGGCTCAGGTGGCAGAGCTAAAATAGGTTGGCTACTTTCGGTGGCTTTGTTTTTCTATCTCTAGGGTGGACACATGGCTACCGACGAATGCCCGCTCTGTGACAATCCCGAAAATAGCTAACTGACCACAGGTTGCCAGGCAGCTGTGTTCCGATGTCACTCCTCCTTCTAGCACTTCCCAACGGACCGTGGCATCTACGCAGCAGGAAAATGTTTCAAAAGACTTAGATTCATATTTAGAACTTGCCTCTTAAGAAGGAAACAATGTTGAACGACGATTCTCCTATCCAGGGGGCACTTCTTCACATTTTAAAGGAAACTCGGATTTAAAGTCACCATTCGTGTTAGTCAAACTTGAATGCTGTTCTTTTTAAACGATCGTCCACATAAAAATAAAAACATGCTGATAATAAGCTAACATGACAGTAAGTTTTATCGTTATTTTATTGTAATAATACTGAGGGGAAGTAAAATCTGAAGCTGGGTTAGGCTAAGGAAACACAAAGTTGCAATTTATTCTGAAGGCATTTAGGATTAGACAGCTTCTCAGGCGTCGTGTTAAGAACTCGAAACCCTCATGGTGACAAGCTGTGTTCTGGCAGCAGAGAAACCCAGGTTCGCCAGCATCTGGGGATCTGAATCTTGTTTTAAGACTTATATTGTAAAGTGTATGGAATGCTTTGACTAGCAGCTAGGTGGCTGTGGCACCATTAGGTACCTACTTAGGTTACAGGGCCGAAAATCTCAAGTTACACAGCAGTATTTGTCAGATTAACGCCACCGGACTCCCCTCTCTGGTGACGACCCTGTCTCCGTGCATGGCTTCTGTCTCCTCTTTAGGATTCAATGAAACCTGCCTTTAGCCATCTTTGCTCTCTTCTAAGTGTGCCTGTGTGATACGAGCTAGAACTCTCTAGGGTTTAAGTCAGTAGGTAATCTGAAATGTGACCGGTTACCGGGCCATCATTAGACTCCACATTGCTGTCAAATTAGCTGGGATTCTGCTGTAAAGATTAATCAGTGTGGTTTGGTTTGGTTCTGGGGTTGTTTTGTTTTGGTTTGCCTTTCCTTTCTGAGCCAGAGTCTCATTGTGTCTAGCTGGCTGGACCAACACTCACCGTGTACAACAGTCTGGCTTCAACTCAGATATGTCTGCTTCAGACTTCCGAGTCCTGGGATTCAAGGTGTGTACCACCACACCGCCCAACTTGATTCTGTGCAAGTTTTAAATGAACCCCTCAAAAGAAATCTTGGTAATGAGATAGATTTGCCTCCTTATTGCTTTTTACTACTGCTTTTCTCATGATCATTGATCTTCCCAACTATCATCATCATCATCATCATATCATCATCATATCATCATCATCACCACCACCACCATCATCATTATTATGTTTTTTCCAGGTAGGATTTTCCTGCGTAGAACTAGTTGTTCTAGACCAGGACCTAGACCTAAACTCTGTCATCCAGGCTGGCCTTGAACTCAGAGTTCTGCCTGCCTCTACACCATGGGGATTAAAGGCGTGCACCCTCAAAGTCCCTCCCCAGTTACTGTTATTTAGAAGGCTGTCCTTCTGAATTAAGGTTCTAACGTGTTATATCAGCACAGCTTACTTCATGCACCAGAATTTAAGCATTAGCTGTTGATCGTCTTCTGGTGGGAAGCCTGCCAATCAAACACCAGATTGCGTTATAAGCATGGCAGTCCCAATTCCTGGGATTGCTGGTAGACTCTAAAGTGGACGAAGCAAGACAAAGAGCTTAGACTTACACCCTCTGGGGAAGCCCCCTCCTCTTCGCGTGGCCTTTACCGTATTCCCTGCCTGTCCTTCTGCAGTCCCCATCCACCCGCTCACCAGCTCTTCCCTCCGTGACCAGGATGCACCTCGGGCATTGGTAGTTATTACACAAAGCCCCTTAGGGTTCTCTTGGAAGGAAGCCATTTTCAATATCCAGAAAGACTCTGAGGATGGAGTTGGGGTGGGAGGGTTCTTGTTTGATTTGGTATGGTGTTTTGGGGTGTTGGGTTCTATTTGTTTTGAATGTTCATATGTATATGTATGCATGTTATATGTGTATGCATGTTTACATATGTGTGTGGTACTGGTGAAGGATTCATTGAGACAGCTCTTGCAATTGAGTCCAGAACTCAGATTCAGCTAGCCTAGCTCGCCGGCTTACTCTAAGGGATCCTTTTGTTAGCCTTCTGAGGGAGCTGCAGTTACAGGTTACCACTCCCACCAAGCATTTACGCAGGTTCTGGGGATCCAGATGCTGGTCCTCACGCGTCTCAGTCAGCATTACCTGCTTAGCCGTCTCCCCAACCCCAAGTGTGTATGAATAAGTAAGTATCCTCTTTAAATGACTTGTTCATCTAAAGATTTTTTTTCAAGATATTCTTTTTTTTTTTTTTTTTTTGATTTGGTTTTTCGAGACAGGGTTTCTCTGTATAGCCTTGGCTGTCCTGGAACTCACTCTGTAGACCAGGCTGGCCTCGAACTCAGAAATCCCGCCTGCCTCTGCCTCCCAGAGTGCTGGGATTACAGGCGTGCGCCACCACCGCCCGGCTAAAGATTTATAATGTGAAAGAAAAATTAATTGTTCTGGCCCATTTTCTGAGCCATTGTTTTCTGATCTATGAATAAAATGAATCAACATTACTCTTCAGAATTCAAATTCAGAGGGTCCTTCAATTCCCATAGGCTTCTTTAAAAGAATGAAGAGGGTGTTTGATGTTAATTTGCAACTCGTTTAAGAGGACTTTTATGCATGTGGGCTTTGGAGGTGGTGTCTCTCTCTGTTGCCCTGCCTGGCCTAGAAACTCAGTTCACAGAGATGAGCCTGCCTCCGCCTCAGTATCTGCTGCTCCTACAGATATGTGCCAGCTGCCATGATCAGCCTTTACGAGAGGACCTTTTAGAACTACTATTGAACTATAAATTTTAATATTATTTTAATTTCTAAATTAGTACAACATTTGGTAATTTTTAGTCAAACATGGTGGCACACACCTGTCATTCCAGTACTTAGGGGTCAGAGGCAGGAGGATTGGCTACAAGTTTGAGGAGTTCCAGACCAGTCAGGGATAGTGAGACCCCCAAAGACAAACAAAAGACAGACACCACAGCAGAGCTCTCTGTCGTCTTGGGTCTGTCTCCTTGCTCGTGAGAGCTGGTTTGGACAAAAGCTGTCTAATCCTAAATGCCTTCAGAATAAATTTCAACTTTGTGTTTTCTTAGCCTAACCCAGCTTCAGGTTTCACTTCCTGGTTCTGCTGGTAACAGTTGTCCAGCCATTATGACAGCAGAACATTTGGGAGCGGCAAGAGGTTTTCAGGAAACCTTGCTTGGTGATAAGGACAAAGTTTTACTTCGGCCCACTGTGTGTGAATGAGTGAGGAGCTGAAAGACCTCTTCACCTTACCCTTTCCCTTCAGAGCAGAGCCCCGGTGTTTCTGTGAAGACTAGTAGTGTAAAACTGATTCAGTCAGGGGATAGATCTTCCACGCCCAGCAAATCCAGGACCAGAGAGGCGGGAGCAGACCTGAGAGACACTATGCAAATGTGTAGATCCATTACTTTATCAAAGTGTTTCTGTGCATACTTGAACCCCTGTACCTTTAGCTCCTGTTCTTTGTTCCGGAAGATCCTTTCTTATTTAAGGGAGCAAGAAAATAAGATAACTGACATTGAGGGGGTTTTGGGTTTTTTTTTTTTTTTTTTTTTTTTTTTTTTGGTTTTGTTTTGGTTTGGGCTTTTAGTTTTTAGGTTTGTTGTTGTTTTTGTTTGTTTGTTTATGTGCTTCATGCTCCAGACAACTGTCTTAAGAGGTTTATAGGATCCATACTTTTTCAGCAGTTTGAGACAGCAAGCATTGATTGCTAGCTAGCAGTGGTTAGAGTAAATGGAACCTCCAGGGTGTTCTGTTTCTCCCTGCACCATGGTACCTGTAATTCTTTCTCAGACTTCATAAGAACTCCCATGTGGTTGAGTCTAAAGTTTGGAATGGTGACTTGCATTCAGGTCACTTGCACCTGAAGAAAACACTCCCAGGTTACAACATATAACCCTGTTAAAGCCAGCCATGGATGGAGAGTCTCAGAAATGCCTGACTGTTTATGTAAATTCCACTTAACACACAACAACCCCGCCCCCTTCATCGCTTAGGATCTTGATAGGAAAAAGGTCCTGATGTAATTATTAACATCTCTCTCTTTTTTTCCCTCTTCAGATCAAAAAGTATTTTGAACTTGAACCCCTGGCCCGTGGGAAGCGCTGGATTCTGCACCCCTGCTCCCTGGATGATGTGGACACACTGAAGAACAGCTTCTCCCAGCTCATAAACTTGTTAGAAGAAAAAGACCACGAGGCGGTGAGATTGTGAGACCTGACACAGACGTTCCGGGAAAGCCTTGAACCCACCGTGTTCGTTCCCCATCCTGATTCCATGTTGGTATCGAGACTGGCCCGGCTTCGGTGTCTGTTTTCCTCTAGCTATTTCAGACTTTCATCTCTCTGTTAACGTGACTGTTCTGTAAGTCGGGTGGAGTATCATCGGCATTAGCGTCAAGTACACACTACTGAGAGAGAATCGATTCTCTGTTTACCACTAATTATCTTCACCGCATGTCTCTTCCTCCTGTTGGTCTAAGAATCTCTTCTCTGCTTTGTGCTAAAGTGGATGGAACTCACGGCTCATGGAAATGAAGACCTCAGAAAGGCTCTCATGTCTACACTAACTTCCCTGGACTTGGGATCGGAAGATTCTGAGACTCCACACAATGTATACAACATTGACGTTTCCGTGATCTCTTAGGGGCTCGAGTTTTTTTATGTCTTATTTTATCTCATCTGGTTTCCATATTATTTTCTTGTGTGTGTGAGGATATAGTGACTTTGTAGGCTGAGTGAAAAATGGTCGCCCAAAACTTCACCCAATCATCTTCTCGTAAAACTGACTCTGAAAAATCTAGAAAGTAGACACATAAGGATTGCTTGATCCTGCCTGCAGTCCTGCCCCCTTCTGTAGGAGGAGGGCATCCGAACGGAGGGAGCAGGAGCCGGTTTAGGCAGGAACAGGCTGCGCTGATTTGAATTTGGTCAACTCCTGAAATATTTCTTAGTGGAGTCACTAGTCTGCATCAAACCAAGCTGCAGCATAACCATTAGCTTTTCCTAAAAATCAGAAATGTTGGCATGAAATCCGGAAAATGGCTTTTCGAATAATAAACGTCACAGCCAAAGTCTAATTCACGGCTAGGACTTAAGCTGGCACGGGTTTGATGAAGCTCAAAGTGAACCCTGTTATTTATTCATCAAATGCTAATGTCACTTAGGGGAGTCTGCTCAGGCCTCCATTGAGTAGTTAAAGGTCTGTCAGTATTTTTATTATAAACCTCTATTTTCAGGGGTGTCAATGTGCCCTTAGAGTATGCTGGGCTACAGCAAATAAATAGACTCAGTCTTTGAAACTAATTTTTTCCACTTAATTTAAATGATAAATTTGCCTAGAATAAAATGTACAGTTTTAGTAAGATTTAGCACCTTTGACCTTTTCTAAATCAGGACTAATCTATGAATGTTCAGGTTCATAGATGAAATACTCTGTGGCATATCTTGTAGACACTTGACCACTCATTAAAATACTAAGTGGCCAAATGATAGAAAACTTCTCCCCACGCCCAAGCAATAACAAAACATGTCTGTCATTTTTAGGTAGTGTAGACTGAGACCCAGGTGCCACAAACTTAATGCCATGTCTACCGCAGGGTGACAGGAAACCTTGTGACTCTCCCAAGGATCGTCCTCAGACCCATCCCATCTCTCAGTATTTGTGATTTCATCTTAAATGGATTTTAATAACAACAGCCCCACACTTCTTTAAGCCTTTTTAAATATATATATATATATGTCATGAACCAGAGAAGGACCCATGATGATTCATTTTGTCTAAAGTATCCTTGAATGTTTTTAAGACCGTGTGATGACCCACAGGCAGCACAAACCTTTAATGCCCATGACCAGTTAACACAATTCCTGTTTTCATTTTGTCCTCTCATGCTCATCTTCCGTGAAAATAAATAAATAAATGATTCGGGGGCTTTTTTTTTTTTTTCAGGCTTTGCTCTCCCTGCAAGTTCATTAAATGTAGAATGTTGTCTTTTGAAGATCCCGTGCCTGAGTGCTCCCCGCCATCTGTTAAATGACTTCCCGTTGTCTGTGTGTGTTCATGTGCGCCAGGGATGGGCTTCTCCACAGCCCCCGAGACTGTCTGAGGCGTCGCAGCCGTCAGAATGAAAACATTATCAATCAGTACCCAACAACAGCTGTTTTTGACAAGTTTCTGTCTGACGCCTAATGCCTTACAACTGTCGATAAGGCGCTCTCTTTGTCTAGCAGGTCGCAGCGCGCTGCAGTCTTACTGCCTCCACTTGGCATCCTGGACTCTGTAACCCTAGAATGCGCTGTGTTTGGGAAACCCAGGTGGGGGAGGGGCGAGGGAGGGGGAGGGGATGCGCGTCTTGTTCTTACTTTTGTGTAAGGAGCCACAGGTGTCTCGGTTTGCATATTCAAAGATATAGGGAAACAGTCCGTTGTGTAATTTCCTCAGTTTAGCATCTTGTATTTATGGACGTGACCCATTTTTGTACCTTCTTAGCTGAAGCAATTGTCTCTTTTTATACTGGCAATTAATTTATATAAGACTTTGTATCTACCATAGTTTACAGTATTGGTTGCTGGAGAACTGCCATATCACCGTCTTTCTATTGAGATTTACTCTATCCGGACTTACAAGTTGACAGGTTCGTGTGGGCATTTGCTAGGCAACCAGAACCTGTCCTAGTCATGATTTGTATGACTTCCGCTGTCTTGCAATGAAAATAAATGCTTCGTAGAACGGGCGTTTCCAGACTGACTCTTTCCAGCCTCAGCATTTGAAAACCCCAGAGTTTGGCTTTACTTTGTGTTGCCTGTGTTAAGTCTTCGAAATAAGTTCTGCTGCTCTTGAATCAAAACAAATGATTAATATGTGTGTCTTTTGAAGCTATTGTGAGAACCTTAAAAAGAGAAAGAAGCCGAGGGTCTTTTCCAGTTGTTTCTACTTGAGCGGCAGTTTTCTGTCCTAGCAGGCATTCCTTCAAGGGGGCAAGGAGCTTGGAGATGAGATGGAATGATCCTTCAATCAAAGGACCATCTTCCAACATCTGTTCTTAAAGCCACTTTCTGCAAGTTGACTGCAGTGAACTGTTTCTTCCAAATGATTTTGTTGCCCTTAGGATGTCAGTGGTCTTCATGAACTCAGGACTATATGCTGTACATTCATAGTCGGTCTTTAAGGGTGGAAATGGGAAAGGAAAAATTAAAAGTAGATGGGTAAAAGACGAGAAATAAAAAAGGGAGAAGTTATGTGATAAGCGAGGAAAGATTCAAACCCCCGTTCATGTTTCTTTCAAGCATAACCTTATCCTGCCACGGACCGCCGAAGCCCAGAGAGTTTGACAGACTTCTGTCTGAGTTTGCCAGCCGCCCTATCATCTCAGACCTTCCCAAGCAAGTGTGGACAGGACGCAAGATTTTTGAAGCAAACGGGTGCTTCTTCATGTTCAGATTGCAGGCCCAGACTCAAGCAGAAATGTAGTATTCATGCTGGCTTGATCCAGTGTTAGAAGGCATTTTCATTAACCTGAGCTAATGAAGCAGACCAACCTGAGATGGCATGAGGGGGCGGAAGGGAGAGTGCGTGTGGCGGGAGTGAGGACGCTCCCTTGGGAATCCTCCTTTCAGTGTCTGGAAGGACGATAAGTCTTTGTTATGCAGAAAGTTTGTAATACCGGTTCCCTGTCTTCCCTTGTTCTGCAGCCTGGGTCTGTGGGTCGGTCGGGAGGATCTGAAGTAAGTTAGGCTGTGAAATGTATTACCACATCTTGTAGGGGAATTCCTGACTCCCAAGAGCACACAACTTTTGGTCAGCCTTGAGTCAGTGTGATTAAATGATTTGCATCTCTGGACTAAATGTTTCCAACTCAGATGTCTGAAGTGACAGATGAGCCCAGGTTTTGGCACTGCCTGTCCCCACCCTCCCTCCCACTGTCCCAGAAGCATGCGAAGTAGAGTCCCCGGAGGACACAGCCTCAGATGGCAGAGTCATTCCCCCTCCCCTTTCTTAACTCTCTCTGAATCAAAAACCTTCCCTTCTGTGAAGAGCTCCCCCCACCCCCACCCCACCCCGCCCCCACTGTTTCATCAGACCTGGGGGTTCTTAACCTCCCACCCCCGGAGGTTCCCTGAGACAGCCTTCTCTGAATGTGAAACCAAAGCAGAGTTTCAGAAATCACGGAGGAGAATCTCTCCAGCAAACGCTGTGGCTGGCACCGTGCTTTCTTACAGAGTGAAGACGAGCTCGCAAGGCCTCAACCCCATTTTTATATGATGCTCCATTTCTGTTGCACGAGTGGTGAGCTCTTCGGTTTCAAAAGGCCAGTGTTCTTCAGTAGTTTCAAACGTCCCCCTTTTCCTTTCTTAGGCATTTCCATGGGCTGCTATGAGTAAATCACTTTACAAGAACACTGCTGTTAGCCTTTTCGGCTTTCAAAGCAAGTTTGCCTGCTGTCTATGTATATACGTTGTTAGCTTGGCATATATGCTTGGTGAGGTCACAGGTAACTGTGAGAAAGGAAAGGACCTTTTTGACTGAACGCCTTCTTGACGTTCATCCCCCATCCTCTGACGCTCTAGATCATCGATGACCAACACGGATGCAGCCACTGAGTGAATGGTACCTTTCAGGGGGCGGGACGGGGGGGGGGATATTATCTGATATAGGCATTCAAAGAATGGAGAATTTCCTTGTTCCCTTTTCTAAAATCTCTTACTCTATCTGGTGCTTTCAAAATAGTCTACCCAAATATTCCCACGAGGCTCTTTGGATAGCAGCATTCCAGCCCTGGAGAGGAGTGAGCTGTGTGTTCCCCAAAGGGGGGGGGGGAGGAGGGGCACGGAATAGCCCTCTAGGGACAGAATAAAATAAGCCTTGAATAACCATCAGGTTCTCAGCACACCGCCCCCTCCCCTTATTTCCCTGCTTCCTTGTGGACACTGGGGGTTGTTTGGAAAAAAAAAAATTAAAAAAAAAACAAAAACCCTAAGATCACTTACATCCTAGCCGGTCTCCCCAAAGGTGTGAAGTCCAGCCTCACATGCTGCAGCCCCTTCTGACAAGTGACTCATTGAGACCCAAGCTGGAGCTCCAGCATCAAACAGATGTCAGATGATACACCAAATGCCTATAAATGATTGGTTTGCAAGCAGTGGAGGGACTGCAAGATCTGGCCTAATGACGTTCCCCATGTCTGGGCAAGTTTACAGAAGATGTGGGGGTGGGGGAACTGGTTTCAAACAGAGTCTGGGAAGAAGACTGTTTTCTGGGGTGAGAAATGAAACCTCCGTTCCCACCTGAGAGGCTCCTGTTGGGTTGAGTGCTGCCTGCTTGGTTTGCGGGCTAACGTATAAAGGGTCTGTTTAAAAAGTGCGTGTCAGGGGGCACCCCACAGACTAGACTGGTGTGGCGCGTTAAATCATCAGACGTAAATATCTGAGTAAATTAAGAAATGAAATCGGCTTGGCACAGGAACTGCTCACCGAAAGGCAGAGACAGGAGTGCAAACAGTAAGTCTGCCTGGTCGTTCTCCGCACTCTGGAGCAAGCGGAGCCTGGCTCTGGTCGCTCTCCAGTTCTTTCACAGCTTCCCAGACATGCAGTCTAAGCGGCTTCGGTGGGAATTTTGAAAGGACAGCTTGCCCCCGGCTTCAGTGGGAATTTTGAAAGGACAGCTTGCCCGGGCCCGGCTTACTCTTCTTCTTTTCAGGGTCTTTATTTCATGATTAGGACTTTGGACTTTGAGCATTTTCAGGTATTTGTGCACTCACGTGCCCCTACTACGTGCCGGGCGCTGCGTCAGATGCCAGGAATACAACAATAAATTTAGGATTAGTTTTAATGCACTTGATAGATTTTGAGATCACTAATAAAAGCAGAAACTTAAACATAGACATCCATAGAAAGAAAGGGCTGTGTCTCCTTTAGCATCTTCCTAAACAACACCCCATAAAGCTAGGACTGTCTCTTCTGCTGGCTGATTGCTACAAGCATGTACCTAACACAGCAAATATCATTTTGGATATGCTACATATACATATGTGTGTGTGTGTGTGTGTGTGTGTGTGTACGGCGTGTGACCTGAATCACACAAAGAAATGAATAAAATAAAACCATCTCTATTTCCATTCACTTTCTTGTATTATGAATCACTCAAAATGTTAAGTAAGCAAAAAGATCTGTATATGAAAATAGAATTATTAAAATATATGGATCAGTTGGAGGTCAGTCCCTGATAGGATGCTGGACCTGGGCAATGATTCTCAGTATACTAGTATCCAAAGAAGGAAGCAGGCAGATACAGTGTGTCCTGGGTGGCCTTTACTCCCACCCAGAGAGCATTGACAGATGACAGATGACACAAGTCTGATCAACTGGATGTAACTAATAATATTGCACAGGACATAATATGACACTTGTTCAGTGATGTGTGAAATAATCAGACTCCAGACTATTGGAAATCTGACTGACAAATCAGTTGATTCTTAAATAAATGGCAAGAAGGGAAAAAAAGCAATGGAGGACCATACATTAAAGGTCTAAAGAGTCCTGTCAGAGAGTTGTAGAGTGTGTGGCTTGTTCAAATTCTGCTTACAATCACCAACATGCAAAAACAAAATAGCTGCTTGGAGAAAAATCTGCATAGCTGGATATTGTGTGCCCTAAGCACTTAAGATTTTCTATGTGATAATGAAATTGTGACTGCGTATTATGGAGGAGACTTTGTGACATTGGTGGTGTGTGACAAGATGTTTATGGATGAATTACTACAGCGCTTAAGATCTACTCCAGAATAATCTTTTAAGGAGAGTAGACAGGTGAAACACTGACTCTTACCTAATGCCACCGTAGCCGAATGATGGCGAGAGGGCTCCAAATACTTTGACATTCCCTCCCCGACCCCCACCCCCACCCCCCAAGAAGTTTGGGGAAGGAAGGTAGGCAGGGGGTTAAAACAAGATAAGCCAGGAAAATGGCCGTGATGTAAAAGCAAGCATATTATTGCCTGACTGTATTCAGCAGCGCTGTAAAGCAGAAGAAAAGTTCGTTCTAGTGGAAAAGTTAGCAACGGGCTTGAAAAAACACCAAAGGGTTGTGACCATTGTTAGTAATCCAGTGCAAAGAAAAACTATCGTAAGATAGTACTGCACCTCATGCGGGTCACTAAAAGACAGTACAAAAAAATAACAATAAGGGCGGTAAGTCATCTGGCATGTTAATCATCGCTGAGAACATGTGTCCTGAGCCCAGGAAGGATGTTAGTAGCATGCTGACAGATCCCCGTTTGAGTCAGCCATGACGGGCTAAGACTTTGGCTTCACTCCTCCCTAGCCATGTGACACGGGTCAAATTGCTTAAATGTCTGCCTTTCAGTTTTCTAATCCGTAGGAAAGTAATCCATCTGCCTCCAAGGGTTATCTCGGGAGTTCAGGATCAGGATCGGTATAAAGTACTCAGCCTGAGAAAGTACCGAGGTGCTAAGGTAGCCCCCGTGAAGGATGTCAAAATGAGTCCTGCTATGGCTGTTTGATGCAGTTGTCCCCTTTGCTTCCCCAAGTGCTGCAGAAGATGAGGTTTTAGAATCAAACTGCACTGACTACCACACTGGACTCAGAACGCCACCCTTATTTGGTCCTGGACTCTTTCTAGATCAGTAAATGCAGTTCCCTCCTCCGGTGACCTCTGAAGGCTATCTGTCTTACACCTGACACCTGCTGATGTATTCATTAACAAAGACTGATTGGATGTATGGTAGGTGCAATAAGTTGAGTAAAGATAAAACCAATTTTTAAGATGTAATCTGATATACACTGTTTAAATATCTTCAGCGCTCATTGGTTCTAGTATTCCTGTGATATAGAAAAGCTATTTCTATATTCTGGCTTAAAAAAAAATCTATAAATACAAAAGAATATACTGTGGGGTGTGTGTGTGTGTGTGTGTGTGTGTGTGTGTACATGCATTGTTTCAATTGGCTAAAACTTTGGTTTAAAGAATGGTTTCCATGACTAATACATTCTCTTCCCTAGGTTTGGGACTGCATTGAAATGAGCTTTATCACCAATATCATAAAGACGATCCAGGTTCATCACAGAAAACAGTAAACTGTTCCTGGAGGGAACTCTAAAAGACAGTGTTTATATCACAGATCACTGGGGTGCCTCTCACTTCTGGTTCACTTTCGTTTCTACTTACTTCTGTTCTAAGGGCATAGTCTCTGTGTAACCAGGCTGCCCCTTGATCCTGATCCTCCCGCCCTGCCCTCTATAGTCCTGGTATTCGAGGCATGCCCACCATGGCGGGCTTCCTCTTTATACACCTTAACAATATTAGAATGTGTATTGTTTCAGAGCGTGCTTTGATTTTCTAATATATTCTGAAATTTTTTATGTTGGGTTTTTCCTAAAAGATGATCCTCAGTGGACGCTTGCCTCTCACCATTAGCATACTTAGATATTCCCTCATCATTGGCTAGTCTGATCTCTGGTTTAAATGTTTGCACTGTGCACATTCCTTTATCTTTCCATAGGATACATACAAATCGAACTATGGCATCTAATCAGAAGCACAAGACCAGCATGTAGGAATACCTGGAGGACTGTAAGAATTTCCAGTTACCCTCCCAGGCCATACCAGTCCACAGCTACTTGGTTGTTGATGCCTTGTGAACTTGGGCTATTAATTTTTTTAAAAATATCTCTTTATTTTTAAATCAGCATACACTATGTTAGACCATCACTATGACATTTTCAAAATATATTTGCATTTCTCTTTCGCTCCACCCCCGAGTCCTTAAACCTCCCCCTGCCCTTGACCCCCCCAGCCTCTCTTAGTCATTCTCCCATGTTCTGTGATCCTTCCCTACTGAATTGTTTTTTTATTCTGCCTTGATTTAACATGCAGAAGAGGAAGCTTAACTTTTGTTGTGTGATAACTGACATTAGAGCAGTCTTAAAAGACACCGACGGAATCGACATTTTCTAGGGCAGGTGTAGCAGGAGAATATTTGTCACTGGGAACCATGAACGGTAGAATCGCTAAGGCGGAGCTCACAGGAAGAGAGACTTGGCAGACAGCCCCCCTCGCCTTTCTTAACCGCTCCCAGCTCTCCCTCCTTGTGTGTAAAATGAGAGTCTTAAAAAGTCACACACTCTAAGACCAAAACTTAGGAAGGTGGCTGCCACGTGGCAGGTGTCCTAAGTGTCAGTGCTCACATCTCTGAAGGACATTAGCTGCTCCAGGCTACACCTCCCTGCCTGCCTCCTCACTCTGGTGGTCCTCCTCACTCTGGTGGTCCTCTGCATTGGGATGCTGGTGCGGCTTCCCTGTGTGGCCTGCTCGGCCCACCTCCAAGGCTCCTCCTACGCTGTATGGAAGAGGGCGGGCTGCAGTCATGCCAGCCCGTCGGGTTAGCCTGGTGTTCAAACCTCACTGCTCTGTGGATGCTGATTCCAGGTCACACATTCACCTCTGACCCCCTTCCTGACTATGGCCACCACATCATAGAAGGTACAGGAAAACTCCAGAATAGCGCTCATAGGGGTACAAAAAGGTGCATCATCATCAGCCCACACCTTGCACTGTACGACCAGATCAAAGCCTGGCCTCTAGGGTGATCTTTGAAACTGCAGGTGGATGGGGGAAAGGGCTTTCTGAAGTGGTTGGTTGGTTGGTTGGTTGGTTGGTTGGTTGGTTGGTTGGTTGGTTGGTTGGTTTTAACTACTCTTGGATAGGAAAGAAACCTATTACAGAACATATCTTGGGAAACATACTTCTACTTTCCCAAGCACAGAACAAAGTTACACTAGTTTTGACCTCACCCCCGACAACACTGAAGCAACAGCACTCCAGCCGACCTCTGCTGGGGCTTTGAGTGTGCCTAGTTGAAGGCCGACACACAGAACCTGAGTCGGCTTGCTGCTGCAGTCTTGGGCAGTTGGGAATCTGTGTCTGTGAGCGCTCTAGACAAGTCTGAGCGCCACGGCTTTGATTGTGTGACGTAAGGCAGAAGGGACCCAGTGATATCAAGAAAATAACAGAAAACATGCTTTTCTGAACTAAACTGTCAGCCATGCGCTTCCTGATTTGGGTAGCTGTGGTCCTAAGTTTGGAAGCCACGATCTGCTGAAGTGTGGGGGGGCTCTGCGTGCCTCACTGGCTCATCTGTAGAAACAGAAAGGGGTCTGTCTTCTGCAGGTGGGATAAGCCCCTGAATCTAAGAAAGAGAGGGGCCGTGCTGAAGACACCGGCAGAAGCCTGGGAAACCCGGCGAGGTCCCGGCGTGTGCTGGACGCCGGCAGGTATCAAACTGCTTCACACCGACCTGTGGGTTTTAGGAAGATGTTCTGATGACTCGAGGCAGGACAGTTTTCTGGAAACAAGTTTCAGACTCTTCAACTTACATAGGTACCCATCGCTAAAATTCTCCTGCAGTGGGATGCGTCAGCATCCTGTAGCTCCCAACTGTGGCACTCTCTTCCCACTTTAGAAGAATCAAATAGCCCTGTCACGACCCCCCCCCCATACCCTGAGTGCTGATGGAACGGAAATGTTGTAGAAGGAGAAGCAACTGGCATAAAAGCCACCCCCAAAGAAGACATGAGTGCTGTACCGGAATACACCCTGTGCCAGAACATCCCCCACTCCCACTCCAAACACCATTCCACGTGTCTCTCCTCCTGGACAATGCTGTTCCCAACAACGTGTATTTGCGCCATCTGTGCTTGTGCTGACTGAAAGAACCAAGATATCTGAGTCAGAACACAGAACAAGGGATCTCTGATCTGTTACCTACCTCCCCACGGTCTCGGGCCTCGTCACCCTTCGGAGGAGGCGGGGCGGCTCCCCGCTTCAATACAGTATCTACAGTACGCCTGGAAAAGCCATCAAAAGCCTTAAAGGTACTAGGGCTGTTTACCCCACATTCCTAGCTATCTGCTGCCCAATTAACATGATTTGCAGCTGAGAAAATACTAACTGGCCTCAGTCAGAGATAAATCGACTCCCCCCCCCCGCCCCCCGCCCCCCGCCCCACACCCCCTCCCCGAACTGTGAAACAAAGGG